>JAWQFJ010024108.1:0-2500 GCA_034096865.1 Theodoxus fluviatilis | reverse complement strand
TTCGAGTTCGACAGACCGTTCTTTGACGCTTTGCACTGACTCACTCCTTCACTCGCTCAATTACATCTCTCTCTCTCTCTCTCTCTCTCTCTCTCTCTCACTCTCTCTCTCTCTCTGTCTCTCTCTCTTTCTCTCTCTTTGTCTCTCTCTCTCTCTCTTCTCTCTCTCTCTCTCTCTCTCTCTCTGTCTCTCTCTCTGTCTCTCTGTCTCTGTCTCTCTCTCTCTCTCTCTCTCTCTCTCTCGTTTGGAACGGCATATGATGTTTTTCTTTTGTTGTTTACATTTCGCCAGTAGGTTCCTCTTTTTATGTGTCGAGGAATATAGCAAATGGAATAGAGCTTTTGGAGAAATGCTTGCTAGTAACTGAAGAGAAATATGAAAGCCACTATCTAATGTTGTGCGGGGACTTTAACGCACGTACGGGAAACTTAAATGCATGTGAAGACATTTCACTAAGCGTGCGAGGCGAGGTCTACGAGGACGAGCGGAACTCATACGACAGCGGCATTAACACTTTTGGGCGATCGCTTCTTTCCTTATGCCTTGCATTTGGTCTACGCATTGTGAATGGATTAACGAGGGGCTATTCTGAGAAATTTACATTTGTCTCGGGAACTGGATCAAGTGTGATAGATTACTGTGTTGTCTCTGCAGATCTGTTGCATGTGTGTGAATCCTTGAGTGTAGGAGAGGCAACTAGTTCGCCTCACTTGCCAGTGGAACTGAATTTAGCTTGTCAAGGTTCGCTTGCAACAAGTGCATGTGATGTGTCAATGGACAGAATAGTATGGAATAGGAATATGGAAGGTGTCTACATCGAAAACGTTATGTGCGGCTTTAAACAGAGCAAATATAAATAATGTGTTGTCGACTTGCAATGTTCATTCAATTGTGGAAGTTCTGTCGATGTGCATGACTACATCAGCTGATTTTCTTAAAAAGACTTTTAAGCAAACGTTAAGGAAGGGGTACAGGTGGTTCGATAGAGAATGTCATGAGTTCGGCAGCGATACAGATTGCCTGAATGAACCTATTCTAGGGACGGAAGTGGTGGAATCAATCAAGAAATTGGGAGGAGGAAAAGCAGGAGGAGGAGATGGAATATTGGTGGAAATGATGAAATGTTCAGCTCATGTTCTTGTACCCTATTTTGTGAGGTTGTTCAATGCAATTTTAGACACTGGCGACTTCCCACGACCTTGGTGTGAATCCGTTATTATTCCATTACACAAAAGGGGTGATCATACAAATCCAGACAATTACAGAGGTATCACCTTGACTAGTGCTTTTAGCAAAGCATTTCTACACATTGTACAAAATAGAATTGATCGATGGTTGGATCTGAATGAAATCATTGTAGAAGAACAGGCTGGATTTCGTAAGGGGTATTCCACCTTCGATAATATATTTGTATTACATGGCATAGCTGAAAAGTATTTGGCTCAGAAAAGGAAGTTGTATGTAGCTTTCATAGATTTTAGGAAAGCGTTCGACAATGTAAATAGGTCTGCCCTCTGGACAATTCTCGAGAAATATGGATTTTCTGGTAAAGTGTGCAAAGTGTTAAAATCAATGTATGAAAATGTAAAATGTTGTGTTCGGTCCGGAAATACGATTTCTGAGTATTTTCCGTGCTTCCGCGGACTGAAACAGGGGTGCAAATGCAGTCCGAATTTTTTTCCATTGTTATCAATACCCTCGCCACTGAAATCAAAGACAAGAGTAAACATGGCATTCAACTTATGGCTAATACACCAGAGATATCTATTTTACTATTTGCTGATGACATCGTTCTACTATCGGGCACGGTCATAGGTCTACAGAACCAGATTGACATCTTGAAAACGGCATCAGGTAGACTGGGTCTTGATGTAAATCTTCAGAAAACGAAAATAATGATCTTCCGTAAAGGAGGACATATTGCTGCACATGAACGTTGGCATTTAAATGGTCAAGGATTAGAAGTGGTCAATGCATACAAATATTTAGGATACTGTTTTACGACCAAGTTGAGTTCTAACGTTGCCTTGGTTGAACTGGCTTCAAGAGGAAAGGCAGCAGTGGTCCAGATTAGTAAGAATCTGAAAAAACTCAGCTATGTGGTCCCAGATTTATTCTTCAAGATATTTGAGTGTCAAGTGCAGTCCATTTTACTTTATGCATCCGAAGTCTTGGGTCTTAGCAAATGTGATGTTATTGAAACTGTCCATCTGTACAGTCTTAAACAATTTTTAAATGTATCTGTAAAGACCCCTAATATCATGATTTATGGGGACACTGGACGATACCCTTTATCGGTTAACGCAACTATGCGAATAGCTAAGTACTGGCTTAAAATCCTGAAAATGGACGAAGACAGATTGCCAAAAAGGGTATACAGAATGCTCTCAAAAACAATTGAGTACGGAAACAACTGGGCATACAGGCTACGTACCATGTTAAGGGAAAACAATTTGGAATATATGTGGGAAAGTCAAGTTGTTCAGAGCGAGTCGTCTTT
>JAWQFJ010024107.1:57500-65458 GCA_034096865.1 Theodoxus fluviatilis | reverse complement strand
AGAGAGTGACTGTCGGCAAGAGGGATGAAAGGAGAGTGGCTATGGACAAGGCAGATAGAAAGAGATTGACTGTCGGCAAGAGGGATGAAAGGAGAGTGGCTATGGACAACGCAGATAGGAACAAAGTGCCTATGGACAACGCAGATAGAAAGAGAGTGACTATGGACAAGGGAAATAGGAACAAAGTGACTATGGACAACGCAGATAGAAAGAAAGGGACTATGGACAAGGCAGACAGAAAGAGAGTGAATATGGGCAAGACAGATGGAAGGAGAGTGACTATGGATGAGATGGATGGACGAAATGACAATAGACGAGACATATGGAAAGAGAGTGACTGTTGAGAAAATGAATGAATATAGAGTGACTATGAGCAAGACATATGAAAAGAAAGTGACTATGGGAAAGGCAGATGGAAAAATTTGACTATGGACAAAGACAGATAGAAAGATAGCAACTACGAACAAGAGAGGTAAAAGAAGAGTGACTACTTACAAGGCGGATGGACAGAGAGTGACTATGGACAAGGCAAATGGACAGAGAGTTACTATGGGCAATACAGATGGAAAAAGAGTGACTATGGGCAAGACAGATGGAAAGAAAATGACTATGGACAAGACAAATGGAAAGAGTGATACTGGACAAGACATAGAAAGAGAGTAACAATAGACAAAACAGATAGAAAGAGAGTGACTACGGACAAGACAGATGCACAGAGAGTGATACTGCACAAGACAGGTAGAAAGAGAGTAACAATGGACAAGGCAGATGGAAAGAGAGTGACAATGGAAAAGGCAGATGGAAAGAGAGTGACTACGGACAAGATAGATGGACAAAGAGTAACTATGGAGAAGGCAGATAAAAAGAGAGTGACTATGGACAAGACAGATGGAAAGAGAGTGACTGTGGACAAGACAAGCGGAAGAGATTGACTATGGACAAGACAGATAGAGAGTGACTATGGACATCTGTTACAAAACCCCTTATTCAGAAAATTAATCTTTTCTTGGCTCAATTGTGTCTAGGGTATTTTCCGATTTTAAGGTTCGCACACATTCATTCTCCCATTCAAACAAGGAATGAAATAAGTCTGAAAATGAGAAAATGGGAATACAGGATAACGAAAATCAAATGCTTTAATCTTCTTTCACAATTCAGTGGATAATGAGAAGCGTTGAACACTTCAGTCAATGGATAATGAGCAGCGTTGAACGCTATCAATAAATTACTTTAAGTAAATTTTCTGTAACTAAAGTCTAAATTCCCAATCCCCTAACCATTAATTAATTACTTCTGCCAAGACCAGTGAATACTTAACTGATTTCGATGAAACGGAGGGCGCACGAACTCTTAACCACGTGGCTCTAAACTCAGCACATGAGCGCACGGGCAGAGTGGAGAGAACGGACTCAGAGACTTTCTCGCTCTGAGCTCAAACAGAGAAAAAATTCACTGGTAGTTGACTACGACGAAACTGCAGGGCTCTTGTTACGAATAGGGTCTACGTGACTCGGGTAGCCTTCGAGCTCACGGACCCTGGGCTTCTTCCCACGAAGAGTAGAGTTGACCCCCGGGAGTCGAGGTTATTCGGACGGCGACGGTTGTTGAAGCGAGGGGAGCTTTTCCTGGCATTCACCGGGGCACGGCAGTACACGCTAATGACGGGCGTGTGGAAACTGGACTGGGTGGCGACGTAGAGCTGCACGTGGAATTCATGGCAGGCTTGCAATCTTCCTTGGCTTCCTCTTTTCAGTCTCGAAGGCTGGGCAGCATCTGGACAATTCTCAATTTCGGTTTTCTTCTGGCAAAGTGGCCGAGGCACGGGGAAACTTGAGCCAGGACAGGGCACTGGCCTGCGTGGGGCTGTCCTCTTAAAAATAAATTCTAGAGTGCCCCGAATTACTGGCAAAAGGGCGTTTTATACCTGAGCCGTAAAACACTATGCTTTTCTGACCAACCGCTGCATAATTCGATGTCTGGAGTCGTGTTCTTACATCACTGACCAATCAGCGTCAGTCAGTATAAATGCCACCTTACGTCACGTTCATCATAGTCAGTTCTCACTCTCCCGATAAGTCCATGTGGATTGGTGGGAGTAAAAACACCACTGGAGAATCACCTAAGGCTTAATTAATACAACTTCTAGTTCAGTCCTTCGACCGGAAAGAAACAGGATGAATTCCAGTTCATACCTCTTCCCATCTCACAATCAAACAGGGCTCTATTTAACCTCGCACTGGTCTTGGCAGACAGCTACACAGGCTATGGTCTGGCAGATCCCGCTACCCGCCCCATATGTAAACAATAACAAAACCCCGATGAATGGGAGGAGACGTGAACTTGTAACAACAAGACAGATAGAAAGAGAGTGACTGTCGCGGATAGGAGAATTTTTCATATAAAAAATTCCATTGCCACTCCTTGGTAACACTAAAATAATAAACAAATGAATGACAAACAACAAATTAACAAATGACACTGAGGGTAAAAATAAAAAACCACTATTTTAATTACATGATAACAATGAAATGAAGCCCAACCCTGACAAATCCCTGTAACCATTTACAATGCGAAAAATATGGACAACACCACACAACAATCTCCTTCCTTACGCATAGGTTCAAAGGCAAGAGGTCGGCTTCACACAGGCACGACATTACGGTAACCTTCTGAAAGATAGACCCGCCTCTGACAGCCAGTCTCACTCCGGGATCAGAGGGGAATGCTGCCACTCCGGCAGTGTAATCAAATCGCACCAACATCAACACTTTCACAGAGTCACAGTCCCACTGAAAACCTCCCCCCACGCCGACAGCAGAAAGTCCCCATACACCTTACCCCATCGTAGACCAGTCCTCACTCACTGGGTCTGAAAAACCCCCGCGCACTCCTGCGACTAGCGTCGCTCGGCTACCGTCCACTCTCGGACGGCAACCCAGTGGACAACCGTGTCCACGACTCTCCTTGGACTGGTGGGTAGGCAGACCCCCGTGTCCCCTTGCCGCGCGTCCTCCAACGCCGACTCTGGATGCGACCCCATGTCGCGCTGCTCTTGTCTCCGTAGACGAGTGGGTAGGCGGACCTCCGTGTCCCCTGATGCGACCCGATGTCGCGTAGCTCGTCCCCTCCGTGGACTCCCATTGTGCGTCTCCTTACGCCGACCCTCCTCATGCCGCCAAGACAACCAGTGAGGCAGGATAGCAGAAAGGGGGGAAAGGAAACGAAGCGAAGAAAATAAAAGGAAAAGGAGAGGCCTGCAAACAACAGAGGCAATAATCACCAACTTGTGAAAACTTCGCAGTAACAAGTTCAACAACAAAACTCGCTTTCCTCCCCGTCACAATTCACAACCCATTTATGGGACAAAAATGGAGGGAAACTGCCTTTCGCGTGCAGTTCTACAATGTCCACAGAACAACGCCCAATCCACTCAACAGCAGGAAAAATCCCTCTCGCTTAGCTACCAAGGCATTTAAGCTTTTCCTTTACTGCTTCAACTTACAAAGAACTCTAACAAGAGAAATTCCACTGAGTGTCTCACTCGCACAAATGCTGGCACATAGCAAAGAGACGCTCAACTTTGGATGGAAAAAACCGTTAACCACGTGGCTCATACAACGACCAAAAATGAACCCATGACTGCAAAAAGATAGGCAAATTCTACCTCGCCCAATCTTGCCAAATCACTCTAGCTTACAACCATAGACAAAGGTTCTCAGAGAAAAATCTACCACGTCTACCCACACTACTGAACAGGCTTATAACTCTCTTCAAATACGCACGTGTCCAATCTCTCATACGCACGTTCGCGTTCCTGCACACTCGCAAATCGTACATACACGCATTCTGTCGCTAACGGTAAACACTCACCTTGCGCTGAACGGTAACACCACCTCAACTCTATCAATACCGTGAGCGAAAAGTGCTCACAACAACAGTGAGATAACAAAGAGAGAAGATCACAGTCTTAGTGAGATAAGTTATACGTGCTGTTAAAATAGAAGATGTTTGTCCGTTCACAGGCGCGTGCCAGAATGCGTGTATAGCGGTTGTTCTTTCTTCGTCAGACACAGCCTGTGGATAACCTGCGTTATGAGAAGATGTTGCGATCACTTGTGTGTCTGTGTGTGAGGAGAGAGGTTAGTGATGACCTATAGGGAGTAGACGGTCAAACACGGAAAAGCATGTAATACGGGAGTGGTATAGCTGAGAGGATGAGATTGGGCGATCTGAAGACACTACTGAATATGTGAGAGGCGGGATTTACTAGGGGATGGGGCAAGAGGGGAGAGTAAAGGGGCCTGATGGGTGTTTTGTATACACATACAAGGGTGGAAGGGGGGGCGTAGGGGGGACAATGACGGTCGCGGTGGGGAACGGGTTGGCACGCCAAGGGGATGAGTGGTGTACTCAGAATCTGGGCGATGGGCAAGCATGGTGTCGAGGGGAAACCGCATGCGAATGAGCGGGTAGAGGTCTTGGGAAGTTGAAGCGTAAAGGAACAAAGGTGAAATGCCTTGGTAGCTAAGCGAGAGGGATTTTTCCTGCTGTTGAGTGGATTGGGCGTTGTTCTGTGGACATTGTAGAACTGCACGCGAAAGGCAGTTTCCCTCCATTTTTGTCCCATAAATGGGTTGTGAATTGTGACGGGGAGGAAAGCGAGTTTTGTTGTTGAACTTGTTACTGCGAAGTTTTCACAAGTTGGTGATTATTGCCTCTGTTGTTTGCAGGCCTCTCCTTTTCCTTTTATTTTCTTCGCTTCGTTTCCTTTCCCCCCTTTCTGCTATCCTGCCTCACTGGTTGTCTTGGCGGCATGAGGAGGGTCGGCGTAAGGAGACGCACAATGGGAGTCCACGGAGGGGACGAGCTACGCGACATCGGGTCGCATCAGGGGACACGGAGGTCCGCCTACCCACTCGTCTACGGAGACAAGAGCAGCGCGACATGGGGTCGCATCCAGAGTCGGCGTTGGAGGACGCGCGGCAAGGGGACACGGGGGTCTGCCTACCCACCAGTCCAAGGAGAGTCGTGGACACGGTTGTCCACTGGGTTGCCGTCCGAGAGTGGACGGTAGCCGAGCGACGCTAGTCGCAGGAGTGCGCGGGGGTTTTTCAGACCCAGTGAGTGAGGACTGGTCTACGATGGGGTAAGGTGTATGGGGACTTTCTGCTGTCGGCGTGGGGGGAGGTTTTCAGTGGGACTGTGACTCTGTGAAAGTGTTGATGTTGGTGCGATTTGATTACACTGCCGGAGTGGCAGCATTCCCCTCTGATCCCGGAGTGAGACTGGCTGTCAGAGGCGGGTCTATCTTTCAGAAGGTTACCGTAATGTCGTGCCTGTGTGAAGCCGACCTCTTGCCTTTGAACCTATGCGTAAGGAAGGAGATTGTTGTGTGGTGTTGTCCATATTTTTCGCATTGTAAATGGTTACAGGGATTTGTCAGGGTTGGGCTTCATTTCATTGTTATCATGTAATTAAAATAGTGGTTTTTTATTTTTACCCTCAGTGTCATTTGTTAATTTGTTGTTTGTCATTCATTTGTTTATTATTTTAGTGTTACCAGGAAGTGGCAATGGAATTTTTGTTATGAAAAATTATCCTATCCACGACAGTCACTCTCTTTCTATCTGTCTTGTTGTTACAAGTTCACGTCTCCTCCCATTCATCGGGGTTTTGTTATTGTTTACATATGGGGCGGGTAGCGGGATCTGCCAGACCATAGCCTGTGTAGCTGTCTGCCAAGACCAGTGCGAGGTTAAATAGAGCCCTGTTTGATTGTGAGATGGGAAGAGGTATGAACTGGAATTCATCCTGTTTCTTTCCGGTCGAAGGACTGAACTAGAAGTTGTATTAATTAAGCCTTAGGTGATTCTCCAGTGGTGTTTTTACTCCCACCAATCCACATGGACTTATCGGGAGAGTGAGAACTGACTATGATGAACGTGACGTAAGGTGGCATTTATACTGACTGACGCTGATTGGTCAGTGATGTAAGAACACGACTCCAGACATCGAATTATGCAGCGGTTGGTCAGAAAAGCATAGTGTTTTACGGCTCAGGTATAAAACGCCCTTTTGCCAGTAATTCGGGGCACTCTAGAATTTATTTTTAGAGGACAGCCCCACGCAGGCCAGTGCCCTGTCCTGGCTCAAGTTTCCCCGTGCCTCGGCCACTTTGCCAGAAGAAAACCGAAATTGAGAATTGTCCAGATGCTGCCCAGCCTTCGAGACTGAAAAGAGGAAGCCAAGGAAGATTGCAAGCCTGCCATGAATTCCACGTGCAGCTCTACGTCGCCACCCAGTCCAGTTTCCACACGCCCGTCATTAGCGTGTACTGCCGTGCCCCGGTGAATGCCAGGAAAAGCTCCCCTCGCTTCAACAACCGTCGCCGTCCGAATAACCTCGACTCCCGGGGGTCAACTCTACTCTTCGTGGGAAGAAGCCCAGGGTCCGTGAGCTCGAAGGCTACCCGAGTCACGTAGACCCTATTCGTAACAAGAGCCCTGCAGTTTCGTCGTAGTCAACTACCAGTGAATTTTTTCTCTGTTTGAGCTCAGAGCGAGAAAGTCTCTGAGTCCGTTCTCTCCACTCTGCCCGTGCGCTCATGTGCTGAGTTTAGAGCCACGTGGTTAAGAGTTCGTGCGCCCTCCGTTTCATCGAAATCAGTTAAGTATTCACTGGTCTTGGCAGAAGTAATTAATTATCGGTTAGGGGATTGGGAATTTAGACTTTAGTTACAGAAAATTTACTTAAAGTAATTTATTGATAGCGTTCAACGCTGCTCATTATCCATTGACTGAAGTGTTCAACGCTTCTCATTATCCACTGAATTGTGAAAGAAGATTAAAGCATTTGATTTTCGTTATCCTGTATTCCCATTTTCTCATTTTCAGACTTATTACATTCCTTGTTTGAATGGGAGAATGAATGTGTGCGAACCTTAAAATCGGAAAATACCATAGACACAATTGAGCCAAGAAAAGATTAATTTTCTGAATAAGGGGTTTTGTAACAGATGTCCATAGTCACTCTCTGTCTATCTGTCTTGTCCATAGTCAATCTCTTCCGCTTGTCTTGTCCACAGTCACTCTCTTTCCATCCGTCTTGTCCATAGTCACTCTCTTTTTATCTGCCTTGTCCATAGTTACTATTTGTCCATCTATCTTGTCCGTAGTCACTCTCTTTCCATCTGTCTTTTCCATTGTCACTCTCTTTCCATCTGCTTTGTCCATTGTTACTCTCTTTCTATCTGTCTTGTGCAGTATCACTCTCTGTGCATCTGTCTTGTCCGTAGTCACTCTCTTTCTACCTGCCTTGTCCATTGTTACTCTCTTTCTATCTGTCTGGTCCAGTATCACTCTTTCCATCTGTCTTGTTCATAGTCACTCTCTTTCCATCTGTCTTGCCCATAGTCACTCTTTTTCCATCTGTATTGCCCATAGTAACTCTCTGTCCATTTGCCTTGTCCATAGTCACTCTCTGTCCATCCGCCTTGTAAGTAGTCACTCTTCTTTTACCTCTCTTGTTCGTAGTTGCTATCTTTCTATCTGTCTTTGTCCATAGTCAAATTTTTCCATCTGCCTTTCCCATAGTCACTTTCTTTTCATATGTCTTGCTCATAGTCACTCTATATTCATTCATTTTCTCAACAGTCACTCTCTTTCCATATGTCTCGTCTATTGTCATTTCGTCCATCCATCTCATCCATAGTCACTCTCCTTCCATCTGTCTTGCCCATATTCACTCTCTTTCTGTCTGCCTTGTCCATAGTCCCTTTCTTTCTATCTGCGTTGTCCATAGTCACTTTGTTCCTATTTCCCTTGTCCATAGTCACTCTCTTTCTATCTGCGTTGTCCATAGGCACTTTGTTCCTATCTGCGTTGTCCATAGCCACTCTCCTTTCATCCCTCTTGCCGACAGTCAATCTCTTTCTATCTGCCTTGTCCATAGCCACTCTC
>JAWQFJ010024107.1:42500-52500 GCA_034096865.1 Theodoxus fluviatilis | reverse complement strand
TTCATTGCGAACTGTGCCAGAGTCACGTGACTCGGGTTCACAGAATGGCCCAGCCCTAGCACTCTGTCTACATCCTCCCCTTTAATCCCTTCGTCTCTACATCACTGTCGTCTTCCTCTTCACCTTCCCTGTCTTCAGCCCTGCTTCTGACAAGCACACACGCGTCCACGCGCGGACCATGCAGACAGACAGACAGACAGACAGACAGACAGACAGACAGACAGACAGACAGACAGACAGACAGACAGACAGACAGACAGACAGACAGACACGCACGCGCGCATAAACACACACATACACCGAGAGAGAATCGCAGAAATGTGTACGCACGCATGCATACACAAGCACTAGCGTGCACACACTGCCCACGCACAATTATATACACAGAACACACACATACACACACACACGCACACACACACACGCACACACGCACACACATATGTGCACATGCACACACACACATACACACACATACACACACACATACACACACACACGCACACACATACACATATACATATGCACACACACATACACATATAAATTGATTTTCACACACAAATGGACACATACATACACACGCACCCATACACACACACACGGACGCACAAATATGTGAGCAAGCATGCACACACACGTACTTGTGTACCTACATCGCACACGCATACTCATACATAATAATTCACATATATACATGAGCAGACACACACACAGACACACACACACACACACACACAAACACACACACACACACACACACACACACACACACACAGTGACACACAAGCGCTAGTGCAAATCTTTCATCGTATATAGGACATTCTCATTTCTGAAACGGAAATTCAGCCTGAGTTTCGTCCCTTTACTTCTGGCAGTTCCGGTAGACTGGTAAAAATAGAAGCTGATGTGATGATCGCTAGATCGTGGCAAAAGGATGACATTAAAGCATGCAAAAAGATTAATTAGATTAAAAACTAATCGAAAATAGTCATATTAGACTGTTTTAACGCATACTTTCTGCACAAAACCCACAGAAGATAAGTAAACAAACCTCACCGTACGTACCTAGCTGGCTAGCAGACGAACGTGATCGAACCGTAGTCACTACGCCAGCAGACGATCGAGCTAGTGTGATATAATGTTTCATGTAATGCTCGAATGAGTAGCAGCAGATAACTGTTTAGTTCTGACTTGAATTGACAATTTCGTTTCCTTGGTCTGGCGAGGTCCGAAAATTCATTATCATCGAGTCGATGAGTGATCAACTAGCCTGCACTCGGCGTAATATAGAACTCGTAAGATCGGGTCGATGATGACAAGAAAATGGCATTAAAACACACAAAAAGTTTCATTACAACTAAAATCCCCGATTATATTAACAACTGACCATTTTTACACTTACAGCTAGTACTCAAATAAACCACACCGTACATACCTAGGAGACGAACACGATCGAACCATAGGCATAGCCACTACGCCAGCAGACGATCGAGCTAGTGTGATATAATGTTTCATGTAATGCTCGAATGAGTGGCAGCAGATAATTGTTTAGTTCTGGCTTAAATTGACTATTTCGTTTCCCTGGTCAGGCGAGGACAGAAAATTCACGAACATAGACTGATAGTGTCGATAAGTGCATGATCAACTTGCCCGCATTCGGCGTAATGTAACGTGTAACATTATGACAAGTATGACACTCGTACACTGAGTTTTGATGCGTGACAGGGACACTCCCCGCAGTATGTTTTATTTGCTTTGTATGTAAGGTTTTAGCACTAGCTGTAGGTGTAAATATGGTCAGTAATTAATATAATTGGTGAATTTAGTTGTTATGAAACTTTGTTTTGTGCTTTAATGCCATTTTCTTGTCATCATCTTACACGTTACATTACGCCGCATGCGGGCAAGTTGATCATGCACTCATCGACTCTATCAGTCTATGGTCGTGAATTTTCAGTCCTCGCATGACCAGGGAAACGAAATAGTAAATTCAAGCCAGAACTAAACAATTATCTGCTGCCACTCATTCGAGCATTACATGAAACATTATATCACACTAGCTCGATCGTCTGCTGGCGTAGTGACTACGTCTACGGTTCGATCAAGTTCGTCTGCTAGCCAGCTAGGTACGTAGGCCTACGGTGAGGTTTGTTTACTTATCTTCTGTGGGTTTTGTGCAGAAAGTATACGTAAAAACAGTCTAATATGACTATTTTCGATTAGTTTTTAATCTAATTAATCTTTTTGCATGCTTTAATGTCATCCTTTTGCCACGATCTAGCGATCATCACATCAGCTTCTATGTTTATCAGTCTACCGAAACTGCCAGAAGTAACCTAACGCGTTGTTTTTCGACAGAGAGCGCCGAGGATAACGATGAGAATGTCCTATACGCAGTCTCCCAATTTCAACCGCTGGATTTTGTGCTGACTGAGCCTGACTGCTCTCTCCCTCATCCCCATTTCATCTTCCTCATTTCACCTGTCTCCCCGCTCTTGACCCTCGTCTTCCTCTTGACCTCTTTCCCAACACACACACACACACGCTCTCGCACATGCACAAACACACGCGCGCGCGCACAAACACACACGCGCGCACGCACAAACACACACACACACAAACATACACACGCACGCACACACACGCTCTCGCACATGCACAAACACAAGTGGTTGCCACGAGCCCTTGTGATCTCTGACTCGCTTTTGGCCTTACAGGCTCTGCTTGGTAGAGAGATTTTCCATCCATTCTTAGTTGATATAGTTTGCCATCTCTGTCAGCTATGGCATGGGGGTACTGAGGTCGCATTTTGCTGGGTTCCTAGTCATATGAATATTTCGGGGAGCTAGAGCGCAGAACAGGCTGCCAAGGCTGCTCTCTCCCTTCCCCTATCCCCAGACAGGATCCCAGCGGGCGACCTGGTACCCCGTAATACTAAATTTATCTTTGATTTGCGTCAGGCCAACTGAGACGGCAGAGCACATAATTTTTGTATTGGGTGAGCGACTCGCTACCACCACCACCCCACCCCCACCCCCACCACCCCCGTCACTCACCAGAAGAGAAGAAGTTGTGCTCTGCCGCTCCCAGATCCGCCATTCCGTTCTGACCCACCCCTATTTGTTGCGGACGGAGCCTCCACCGGAGTGCCGTGCTTGCCTCTCCATGCGGCACACTCTGATGGACATTCTGAACACAGAGATGTAATACTATCTCTGACACAGGTTGGTCACGTGACTTCGAATCCACATTCCAATGATTCTACCAATCAAAATTCAACATGATCAGAAGACCATTGAGAGTAAAAAGAGGCGATTCTATTTCACTCCAATTATTTATCCCGATAGATAAACACAAATTTGGTGTTCTAATAAAACTAATCTATGAGATTTTCAGGAAATCATTTGAGAACTACTTTTAGCGCGAACGTGTCTATAAGGTTGTAAACTGCCTTAAGCACGTGCGATTGTGTATATACAGTAGTCGCCGCTTATTAAAAACACATTGGGACCGAACAAAAGTGTTTTTAATAAGCGGCGTTTTTATTAACCGGCACTTCCCGCTTCACCAAGCCGTTGCGTTTCTTCCACCTGTTAAACCACCCATTTGTAGCTTTGAATTCGGAGCGACCAAGCTGGGAAGCAATCTGTTCCGCCTTCTGACACAGGATTGGGCCGTTTACAGGTGTGTTGCGCGCTTGGATAGAGTCGAACCACCGCTTTAAGCCATCTTCTGTCTCTTTATCCTTCCCGCAGCGCCGACGCTTCCTTTGGCCTTGACTGGAGCCCTCTGCGATATCAGCCATAAGTTCATCTTCTTTTTTCAGTGTCTGGCACAGAAATGATGCCGACACACCCAAAATGTCAGCACCCTCCCTCAAACTTTTAGAATTTAGCTCTCGGTAGCGATCAAGCAAGTCCACTTTGTCTTTGGGTGTCATTTCTGTTCTTTTTCTTTTCTTTGGAGCTGAAGTTAAAGCCATTTTCTGATTCACTGCTTATCCAGCGAGACTAGACAGTGTTGAATTGACATCTGACGGTTTGCTGACAAGGTACGTGTAATCACTGTTCACACAAACGCTGAAGCGTCTTTAGTTGTCATCTAACGGTTTGCTGACAAGAATTCACAACCAGAGATCGACTCTGACCCTCCGAACTCGCTCAATGAAGTATAAATATTGCTGTTGTATTCAAAGTCCTTATAATTAGTAGAGTTCACAATATTACACTCTTGTGATTCGAATTTTACCGCACACAAGTTTTACATTCATGGGAAATCGATGTTTAGAAAATGAACTGACGGAAAAATGGCTGCCAGTATGGAGTGTATCACAACAAGCGGAGGAATACACTCACGATGTGATATGGCATTCAGCGTGGCTGTTCAGAACGGTGGTATGCATGTTATGGAAGAATTTAGGCTATCACGTGACCAACCTGTTGCTGAGACTATATTCACTAGTCTCAGCCACGCTGAATGTCTGATGGAGTGTCCCCCGACTTGCTCACATACGGAGTGGGTCAAAAGTCTCTCAGAATTTTTTTATGATCCTTTTGCTTTGATATAATTTTTTATTCTCTATTTTATTCTCATCTTTGAGTCTTACTATGTCTCTATTCTTCCATATTTCTCCATTTACCTCTTTTGAGGTCATCTTGTACGTCTACATTTTTATCTCGTAGAATGACGTTATGGCCTTGTATGGCCTACACGGCTGATGGGCCCATGGGCTCCATCTATTCATTCATCCCTGTGCGCTTCGTGGGAGATGGGTGACTAGGACGGTCGAGACTTACATCTTGATGTAATAGCTCTTGTGATTTTTCGTGATCGGAGGTCTTGCATTGCAGTGGAACGTGAACCCATTTCATAGTTGTGAGTGTGCCTAATGTAACTGTTCCGTCCCAGCTGGCTTGGCCATGGCAGATGAACCTCGGGTGTCTCACCTATAAAACTCCAATGCGCAGGCAAAAGAAATAGGAGAAAGAACCAGGCAGCTGCGACCGACCAGACATTCCCCTGCAACAAATGCGACCGGACCTGCCGATCCCGCATCGGACTTCTAAGTCATGAGCGGGCCTGCAAAGGACGTGGTCAATGACCTTCCAGATCTTCGCTAATGAAGCAAAGCCATGATGATGAATGTAACTGTTAAGTGAATCGTACTAGAATTTGCTGTCACGATGTATTCTATATATATTGATAAACATTTGGTGTTTTTAACGTTGTGGCCTCAAATAGCCTACAAGGCTGATAGGACCTCAAGCTCCATTCATCCATCCATCCATCCATCCATCCATCCATCCATCTATCCATCCATTCATCCATCCATCCATCCATCCATCCATCCATCCATCCATGTTTGGTCATAGCTTTCTATCATATTCTCTCTCAACAATTTTAGGAAATCGTTATCGTTGCTGACCCTCTGGGATGTTCAAAACCATGCTTCAGGAAAATATATTTCAAACTGACACACCACTTATTTGATCTATCTCTTTGCCACATCATTTCACATACTTTCACTACACGGATTCGTTTGCAAGTAATGCAGAATCTGGATAAAGACGAGGCGGGAGGTTTCGCAATCAGACGCTGGTTTTTCCACAAAAAAGTTTACAGGGCTTTCATGTAGACGTCAAAGACAACAACCATTTATCGATGGATGCGAAACTTGAAACGCACAACGATGTGCAGTGATGGTCAATCTTTCTGAATCAAATGAAAGATCTAAATTCCTCAGATGCAAAACCGACAGACTGTAGAAACACTATGAGAAAGTCTAGAGAACAGAGATACAGAATGGAGTAATTTAAATTTGAAACTTAACAAGGTTGTGTGCACTTACCATTAATTCCCATTCCTTTACTTTAAAGGATTGGTTGCGGGGATAGATAATGAGACTGGGTTTTATATAAACACTCACACACAAACACACACACACACACACACACACACACACACACACACACACACACACCTGTATATTTCACTGAAATAGTAACTTTGTGCTGCCTATATCCTTGTCCAGAAGGTCTAAACAACATGAGGGTCTGTGCAGACTTCGCAGTAAGAACTGCTTGTATCCTTTGCGTTGTTGAGATGTGACTTGCGGTACGATTGCATCTCAGGTCGCTGTTGGGTCGTTGTCCCATCACGTGGGCACACACGTGGATGCTTAGGCAAAAAGCCGGCCGTTATTATTTTCGGTAAAACTTCTCGACGTCGCTGGAACGTGATAACGGTAGGCCTACGTGTAGGTCTGACCCCATATGGTCTCTCCTCCGTGCGTCACAACAACTCGCAACTATGAACGGAATTACCGCGTCGTCTGCTCGAGTGCTGGCGCTCACGTACGTACCCATAAAACACTGGTGTTGCGTTGTTTGGGTAGCACACGCTCATTCACGTAGGCCCTACAGCTAGGAGGGTTGCTAAACTGTGTATGTCTCCTGCCCTTGACCCGCTAAAAATAGATGCGGCCCTTCTGCCGGCTGAATCGTGCTCGGCGCGTCTACGATAGCGTGTATACATACTACTGGTTCGCTCCAGCCGCGGAGGAGGTAAACAACCGCACAGCCTCTGGCCACATAGGCTAGTCCACGCTGGCTGGTCACGGGTAAAATCTGCCAACACGCAGTTTCCAACGATGGTGTGGTTCGGATCAGAGCTTCTCCACGAAAGTTCCGTCTGCTCCTAGGTGCTGGCAGCCCCGCGTACGTGTTTTGAAGGTGAGCAACAACTCAATGCTTGTTGTCAAACCTTAGAACAGGGTTTGTTAGAAAGCTAAAGCGGGCCTACAATGGGGAATCTGTGTTAGGACATGGGAAAGAGGAGAAACTAGGGAGGAGCAGGGAGAATGCACTAGCGGTACACTGGGTAGAGGACGGGGAACAGCAGCATGGCCTGTAACACAGACAGTTTGTTTTCCATCGCGTTTTAATCTTATTTGTCGTCTGAGCCATTCGGCGTGGCTGAGACTTGTGGATATATTATATCTCTGGTTCAGAATGCGTCTGAGCCTGAGCTGATGAAGTCGACATGCATGTGCTGAAAGTGTGAATGAAACTAATTTGTCACGTGAATGTACATGTTCACTGCCAATGAGTTAAACCTATATTTGTTGTGATAGGCCGGTTGCCTCACAAATACACTATTTTCGTTCGTTCATTCTCTCACTTAAACACGCGCGCACGCACACACACATACACACACGCAGATACACTCAGATGAAATAACAGATACATACAAACGCGCGCGCACACACACACACACACACACACACACACACACACACATTGCATGGTATACTCCGACAAAATAACATGTGTTGTGAATGTAATGTGAGATGTCTGCAGAAGGTTCGGGAAGGAAAAGGAGCAGAGAAAACTGCAACGACGGGAAGAAAAGCAAGAGAGACTGCAGCGACAGAAGGAAGAGGAGCAGAAAAAACTGCAACTACGGGAAGAAAAGCAAGAGAGAGAACTGCAACGTCAGAAGGAAGAGGAGGGGAGAGAACTGCAACGACAGAAGGAAGAGGAGGGGAGAGAACTGCAATGACAGAAGGAAGAGGAGGGGAGAGAACTGCAACAGGCAGAGGAGACAGAGCGCAGAGAGCGAAGGGAACAGGAAGATGCGGCATTCAAGCAGCAACTTTTCCTTACCCTCAAAAGCGGCACCGCCGAACTCCATAAGGAGATTGAGGCGGTGCAGACCAAAATGCAAGGGGAGATCAGCCGCCTCGACTCGTCCCTGGAAAAGGCAGTGACAAGTTTCGAGGGTTTACTCAGGGCACGCCTGCCGGACTGCCGAAGGTTCGAAAAGGAGGAAATACGCCTCTATCACGGAACGGTACCACTTCGTCCCGTTCGCTGTCCAAACAACTGGAGTGGTCGGACCGGCAGCAACGGAACTTATCCGAGAGATCGGCCAGCGGATTGCACTGTCGACAGATGACCCACGCCAGACACAGTTCCTGTTTCAGAGAATCTCGATGGCAATCGCGAGGGGCAACGCGTTCGCGATCACGTCGTCGGCCAAGCGTGAGGCTTCCCGTGACCCAAAGCGGAGGTGTTTCCCTTGCCTCTGACCCTGGCGGTTTTGTTCGTTTGTTGGCAGCGACCTCGATCACGTGGACAGGACGCAAATAGATTTGTAGAATAGACCATAGTTCAACAGAGTTCACGCGTACAACAGATTTCCAGTGACTGTGGAGCGTAGTCGAGTCTAATGCACCGTGGCTGTATTTCGATGACCATCCTTTGCTGTGTGTTACATCGAATTTTGCAATGACATTGAAGTATGCATTGTAAATTTGCTGTTTTCTTGAATAAAATTCTGTGTTTTTGCAACACTAAAAAAGTTTCGAGGGCAAGATGGAAAACCTCGACTCCCATGTTGATGGAGAGGTTGCACGCCTCCATAACGCTGTGGCAAGCCTTCAGAGGAGGCTAGAGGAGGCTGTGGGAAAGAGAAACCTCCGAGCAAAACCCCCCTCATCAGACCCCCTTCCAGACCGCGGGCGATCACCAGATACACGAGCCACTCCCAGCAGAGGCGCCTGCTTTTGTCCCGGTCCGGGAGGGGTCCACATGACCGCTGCCCGACCCCTACAGCAAAAGCCGCAGACCTATCAGGAGTCTGTGAGGGGTTCTACTGGGTTGGTCGGCACAATGAGCGCTTTTGCGCGGGAATTGTCTGCCGATAGGGGGCGCTTGCGAGTCGCGTCACTGACTCGCTAGCAGCAAAGGCTGACAGTGTATGCTGTGGTTTGTTTTGTTGTTTGTGTCCAGGCCCAGTATTTTTCCGTCTGTTAACACTTGGTTAGATCATCTGCATGATATAAGAAGCCCACCTGTCAAGTTGTGAGATAATTGAGCAAAAACCACGGAGTTCTGGCCATTTGTAATACAAAACATGCAGGTACACAGAGGTTCTTGTCACGTGACCAAATCGCAGTATTTTTATTGGCGGAATAGGAATTTGCTGTCTGCTACATCGTGTATGTTGTGGTTTGTTTTGTTGTTTGTTTCCAGGCCCAGTATTTTTCCGTCTGTTAACACTTGGTTAGATCATCTGCATGATATAAGAACCCCACCCGCCAAGTTGTGAGATAATTGAGCAAAAAACAACGGAGTACTGGCTGTAATACAAAACAGAGAAATTTGGGAACACTTTTCTTCACAAATATTTTAATCCTTCAAATAAACGTCATTAAAAAATATTAACCGATTAAAAAAAAATTCTACAATGTTTCTACTTTTTAGTGCTTTTTAATGGTGTATTTTAATCCTCCACCCCCCAAAAAAAATTCATTGTGACATACCTACATTAGATTAGTAGGCTATTTAACGAAATTGCCAACAACTTGAACAAGCAACTGAACAAAATCCTGCCATTTTCCACCACTTCGGTAATTTATAACACATTAACTATCACCGAAAAATATATAGATCAATAATTATTGTATAGCGTCAAAACAATGCGATTGTGAATCTGAGAAAACTCTTGAACCTACCTTTCCACCAAATCAGCCTTTCGTCCAGAGATCCGTGCAATTCTCCGACGTAATGCAGCTCTCAACTCTTGGTTAGTCCAATCTCGGAATGGTTTTGCCATTTTCGGTAGTCACAAATTGCAGAAAATCGCAAAATAAGGCTCAAAGAGGTTCGCCGGAATGAAAGTTACAGTACGGAACAGAGATTCACTGACAGAGAAGGTTGACGCGACTCGACGGCGCCTCCTAGCGGCGAGTTGCTTCCCTTTACCCGCGCAAAAGCGCTCATTCTGTTCGCGACTGCTGTCGATGTAGTGCCATCTGTGCCTCGCAGACAAGATCGTGCCTTCACCCTCGTGGCCCAGCCAAGACTAGCAGTTCAGCAGCGGTGCCGAAATAAGCGGTGGGTACTCCCCATGACGTGCCCCAGAGTGTGGAGAAACTCCAGGGTATGCTGCAGGCGGTGCAAGTGTCCGCAAGGGCACACATGCAGCGGAGCGT
>JAWQFJ010024107.1:0-32500 GCA_034096865.1 Theodoxus fluviatilis | reverse complement strand
GAGAGAGAGAGAGAGAGAGAGAGAGAGAGAGAGAGAGAGAGAGAGAGAGAGAGAGAGAGAGACAGAGAGAGACAGAGAGACAGAGACAGAGAGATACAGAGAGACAGAGAGAGTGCGATCGCGCGCTTGTGTATGCTTGCATGTGTGCGTAAGTATGTGTGTTCACATATGAGCGTGGGCGCGCATTCGTGCACACGCATGTGCTTAACCATAACGTCTTTATCATCTATAGCAGTCTCGCTTAGATGTGTGGATTGAGTGCCCAATACCTTCATGCCCAAGACAACATTTTAACTTTTATTTTTCCAGCCTAGACCCCCTGTTCACCACCCCCGAGGGCAACAGTCGTCGCCTGAAAATGAAGTGGCAGTTCACACTGGTCTTGGGTAGAAACAAGGGGACTTGAGCACTCTCTTTGCGTAATGGATGTCGTCAAGTCACGTGACTGGTGCTTGCTTTCTGATTGGACCGATTCTAATTAGTTCACTACATTCTCTTTTGCAAGACTAGCGTGTGTGTGTTTACTAAAAACAGAGTTGATGCACTCTTTGTTTCCGATTTGTTTGGGTGACGAAGGCAGCATGAAGGTCAAGGTTGCTGTGCGCCTTGAGGATTGGTCGTGAGTAAGTAGTTAGGATTGTGTGCAGACGTTCATCTTGTGTCCTGTATGACTTATTCAGTGTCAGTGATTTTTAACGCTGTTCCACTACACTGGGTATGCTTTATCAGCGATTTTGTTGTATCTTACACGCAATGATCAGTATTTTCCCACGCATTCGAAACCGGATATCCTGTCTGTAAACCACACTGTGTTCCTGCGAGTGCAAGCTTATCGAAGTCGTGCGAACTCAGAGATCATTGTCACATTCAACTGCCTAAACACTCTTATGCATGAATAAACGGATACAGCATGTATGCCCTTTTGCTTCATAGTTTTGATTCCGCTCCATTTACCTCAATATTTTGCAGTAACCTCACATTCGCCCTTTTATATATTATTACCATCTTGCCACACGATATTCTGATTGTGAGATAAACGTCTGTGATATAAACGGAATCGGTCCATGAATGCTTTGACACAACTTTGTTCCATGCCGTATCTTTGTTCCTGATAATCTGCATATTTCTTCGGCGCGTTGTGTTTTATGCCTGATCTGTGTTTATTAATTGCTTAATTCATCATGAATTATTGATTAATACGTTTTGTATGCATTGTGTTGGATTCCGTGTTGCATTGTGCTCTGTGCCTGATGAATGTGTATTCCGAAAATGGTCTACACACAAACGATAGATGCTGTTTTGAAGTACTGAGTTCGGCCATGCTGACGTCACTATATCTGTACGCCCCTTATATCTGGCCTCAAAATACATTGCTCATTGGCCATTGTGTATTTTAATGATTGCCTGCTCATTAGTGCATCAATGGAGGCGTGCTCCCCCATCATAATCACGTAGGCACAAACAACCTGATTCCGCTCATCTCAAATTTCTCACTGCGAGTGTGCTCGTGCATTTAGTGCGTTTTTTATCGTGAAAAGCAGGTACTCTTGTATAAATATTTTAGTCACATAATCTTGTGCTTTAAATCCCCACAACGCTTGTTCATCGCCTTGTACATCTATTTAGAGTATGCTCTGTATTTTCTTATGACTATAGCATTTACACTCGGTACAAAAGTGATTCCAACTATGTGCTTGTTACAGAAGAGTAGATCGACAGCAATGAGTTGTCCATTTGCATGGACGCCTATGCATGTAGATAGCGCTGAGCGTGCATATGCATGATATTTTAACATGCAAAAGTACTGCAACGGGAAATAAACAACATCCACACGAACGTTGTGTAGTGTTTGTTTTTGTCCCCAGAGATTTAGAGGAGAAGGCCACCCTATAGTTTTTCTTGTGTTTGTCGCATTCCTCCTCCTCCTCCACCTCCTCCTCCTCCTCTTTCCATCTTTCTGTCTTCCTCCTTCTCCTCCTCTCCCTCCTTCCTTCTCCTATTTTTCTATTCTTCTACTTCCCTATCTTCACTTTCAAGGAAACAAGCATTGGATAGCTATGTGTATCGGGAGCACCATGCACCTTTGAGCGACTGGAATGTCCTATATTTATCGGACTTCTCACCGCTCCTAAGACGGATTAGCGCTACATACCACGCGCTAAACCGCGGGAGAATGCACACGCCACGTCGTTGTCCCAATGACATTCATTTGCGCAGAAGACAAGGACAGTCATCACATGTGATAAGACTTCGTTTCCATATTTAACCTGGAGCTGAAGCTGAAACTTCTACCAGAGGTGACCTTTATATCCTAGCTCAAGTTCTTTCAGGGGCGCGTTTTACAGACGTTAGGAGAGCCGGGGTCGGCTCTCTATTGCGGAGGGCCGCTATTGCGGGATTTAAAAAAAAACAAAAGTTCTTAGGCCATTTTGATTCTTTTGTCCTAAAACGCATAAAAACATAAAATTTGTGTTACTTTTTATGGGAAAAACTTAGAAATTTTTTTCGGGTTTTACCGATAGCGCTCAGCCTAGGCCGCACCCGCCACCTCGCCTGACTGACTTAGCCTGCGGGGAGTTTCACCTAAACCCGGACGCGTTACTTTTTGTCACGTTTGTGTCCAACATCAGCGTCGGGCCCTGGAGTTAGGGCGTAAGGACCACCCGTTGAGAGTCAAACGTGGGATGGAGTTAGAATATAAAGCTTCACCCGTTATTGATAAAACCCGAAAAAGTTTTTCCCCAAAAATGTAAGAAATATTTTATGTTTTTTTAATGCGTTTTAGGACAAAAGAATCAAAATGGTCTGAAAAACTTTTGACCAAAAAAATCCCGCAATAGGGGCCCTCCGCAATAGCGGCCCCTCCCCGGAGAGCCCAGATCTTGCGAGGAATAGGCCGGTGTCAACAGTTGTCAACATGATGACAGAAGATTTAAGGGCAACCAAGATGTTGACTTATGTTGACACCGGCTATGCCTCGCAAACCCTCGCGACTATCCCTGCGTTCCGTTGCACTTTGCTTCATCTTTATGGAACGCGGCTCGGGCAGCAACATCCGCACTGAAGATTCACTCGCATGCCATCCCTAGTTACCTCCCTTGAAGTTGAAGCGTCTTGACTAATTCGCTGGCTGCTGAAAGGGAATTATTTTTACGGTAATTTCTCACTTGTCATTGTCACGCCACGGGGAAATATTGTTCCAGTAAACGGACGACTCCTCACGAATGACTACTTTCATATTTCCACAGGATTTAAGTTCGTGATTTATTTTAAAGCCCACTTACATTGAAAAGCAATATGTTTTCCATGCTTGTGTTCGACAGTCTATGTCATGTAATCCATTCTACGTGCTTTGCTTGAGTTCTACATGGAGCTAGTCAGGATTCAATAAAAGTTGTTTCTGATCTTCTATATGTGCTGAAAGCAGCATGTAAAATTTGGTCCTAATATAGAAACCAAAACTATCATTTTCAGGAACTTGTAACCAAAACGCTCTTTAAAATACTCTTTATTATTTTTTTCAAAAGTATCCCAAGCACTTGGATTGATAGTAATACTTTTTCTCATAATAATCTCAACAACCATGGACAGCAAATAATGAACACAAAATCCACCAACACCATTCCAGTACACTCATATGATTTCCAAAAGTTCGTTTTGTTCCACCTTTTCAAAGTGCACACGCCTAGTCAGTAATTCTCTCCCTCTCTCTCTCTCACTCTCTCTCTCTCTCTCTCTCTCTCTCTCTCTCTCTCTCTCTCTCTCTCTCTCTCTCTCTCTCTCTCTCTCTCTCTTTCTCTCTAGCTTTGGAAAAGGCCGGAGGCCTACCCAATAAACCATTTGTTCTCTCTCTCTCTCTCTCTCTCTCTCTCTCTCTCTCTCTCTCTCTCTCTCTCTCTCTCTCTCTCTCTCTCTCTCTCTCTCTCTCTCTTGCTACGTGTGTGTGTATGTGTGCCCCAGCTGTGCACTTTTTTCTTAATACATGCAGGCATTTGCGCATAACACACAAGAATGCGTGACAATCCTAAGCTCAGCAGCTTTCACAGGTTCGTGCACCACTATGTCACAAAAGCAGAGGAGTTCTGGCCACAGCAAACTCCCCATCCCCCATCCCACTCCAGATGCATAACCACTTTAGTCACTTTCACAAGGTGCGACCATGAACCCATCAAGGTGAAGGTCGTGAGGTCATGGCCACTGCAAGGTCACGAGGTCACAGTGGAGTAGGTGCGGGCACGACGGCGAGGACAGTAGATGGCCAGTGCCAGGGCCAGGAAGAGAAGCAGCAAGGCACAGAACACGCCCACTGTCAGTCCTGCAACGGTCGCCATAGCAACGGTTTGGACGCAGAAGGATGGATAGGTGGAGGGTGGCAGAAAGAGATGGAAATGGGGAGGGAGAGAGTGAGGGAGGTAGGGAGGGAAAGGCATGGGAAGGGACGAACGGATGGAGGGACGGACGGCGGAACGGATGGACGGAATGACAAACCAAAGGAGGGAGGGAGAGAGAAAGAGGCATGTGGAGGGAGGGAAGGAGGGGGGGGGGGGGAGGGAGGGAGGGATAGACGAGGGAGGGATAGACGAGGGAGGGATAGACGAGGGAGGGAGGGAGGGATAGACGAGGGAGGGAGGGAGGGATAGACGAGGGAGGGAGGGAGGGATAGACGAGGGAGGGAGGAATAGACGAGGGAGGGAGGGATAGACGAGGGAGGGAGGGAGGGATAGACGAGGGAGGGATAGACAAGGGAGGGAGGAATAGACGAGGGAGGGAGGGATAGATGAGGGAGGGAGGGATAGAAGAGGGAGGGATAGATGAGGGAGGGAGGGATAGAAGAGGGAGGGAGGGATAGATGAGGGAGGGAGGGATAGACGAGGGAGGGATAGACGAGAGAGGGAGGGATAGACGAGGGAGGGAGGGAGGGATAGACGAGGGGGGGGGAGGGAGGGATAGACTAGGGAGGGATATACGAGGGAGGGAGGGATAGACGAGGGAGGGAGGGAGGGATAGACGAGGGAGGGAGGGGGGAGGGATAGACGAGGGAGGGAGGGATAGACGAGGGAGGGAGGGAGGGATCATTCTGTAAACCCGAGTAGGCGAAATCTCTAGTTTACTAGAATGGGGAGGGATAGGCGTGGAAAGAAAAGAGAGGAATGGAGGGTGACGGACGGAAGGATATATGGATGGATGGAAGTATGCTAGCTTGTGGGTGTGTGGGTGAATGGATAGCTGGGACTGAAGTGATATTGTTCAAGTGATACTGAAGTGATGTACGCACAGAAAAATAAACGTTATTGGCAGCCGACATAGATCACAACGGAACACACAAAGTTGCGAATCCCGGACATAAATAGAAAGATAAATGTAGAGGTAATAAAATTAGAAAATGACTTGAATAAGATATGTAGGGGAGAAAAACGAATATGATATACTATGAATGATGTGCGTAGTACATTTTGCATGGTGTTCTATGGAATAGATAGACAATCTCACTGACATCATCCCATCGATCAGATGCGTGTCTCGGCATTACTAGAATGTTACACCCACCCTGTCGCAAGATTTCGTTTTCCCACGAGGCTATGAAAACATATAGAAGTAATGCCGCTCACCAATGTTTTGGTGCATCAATGCCTCCTCGTATGGAGTTTCTTTCAACATGGCAACAAATATGTCTTTTTCAATATGTACTAGTTAATTATATAAGTTGACAAGCCCTGCGCCTAAAAGGTAGGCGTGACTCTCAAATCACCGAGTGGGAGTGCTTTCCCTTGCGGAAGGGAGGTAATTCAAACAACATGGCGAACCCAAACAAGCGGTGAGTGTGCTACCTGAATTTGATGTCTGCATCATGTTAGCTAGGTTGTTTATTACAAGATAAACGGTGCCGTTACGTTTATGATTGTGACAGTGTAAAATATGTGGCACCTGTTATACTTTACCTGTCGTGAGTTATAGTTTTGAGATAACCAATTGTACACGAGACACTCTACCGTCTACGCTTACGGTAGTGACTACCGCCCACCCTGAATCACGAGCGGACACGAGCAGACACGAGCGGACACGAGCGGACACGAGCGGACAGCTTAAAATCAACTTTTATCATATCTTTTTGGGGTTTTTCCATTCCGATTATACTCTAATTATATTTACTTACTTATTTACGATTTTATGCTATTTATCCATGCGGCTAAACACATCGTCTGCAACTCGCACCCGCCACTCCGCCTGACTGACTTATCAAGCCCGGGGAGTTATGCTATGATCCGACCGCGTTAATGTATCTGCGTTTTGTGACAAACGTCTTGCTCGGCGGTACTGTACTCCATGCACTTTAACGGTGCGCGTGATTCGGGTGTAATCTTAAGCTAAACGACGTTCCGAATGTTTCCGACTTCGACCATTTCAGCAGCGCCAATAAACGTCACGTGACACGAACCGGCCAATCAGAAGCGGTGACGCCGGGAGTGGTTAGCTGTGTTTAGCCGCATGGATAAATTGCATAAAATCGTAAATAAGTAAGTAAATATAATTAGAGTATAATCAGAATGGAAAAACCCCCAAAAGATATGATAAAAGTTGATTTTAAGCTGTCCGCTCGTGTCCGCTCGTGTCCGCTCGTGTCCGCTCGTGTCTGCTCGTGTCCGCTCGTTATTCAGGGTGGTCCGTGACTACCGCCATTCAGCTATTGTCCCCGCAGAGTGCGTTGTTGGTACGTACGCACTGTGACTGTGTTCGTTTTGCACACTGTCAAGCAGATTCGGGTTTTACCGTTTCCCAAACTTTGTAAGCTGCGAGATACTTTAAATGTAATCTGCTAATCTACTTGTGTATCTGTACGCTGGCCTGAATGCATGCGTTCGCGCGCATGCGTGTTTACACCATGGGCGATCGTGTACGCGCTCGTTTACCGTAACATGCGTGTGCGAGCGAGCGAGCGAGGGGGGAGGAGGGGGGGGAGGGGAGAGAAAGGGAGAGAAGGATTGAGGGAGGGAAGAAAGAATTGAGGGAGAGAGGGAGGGGGCGGGGGTGGGGGGGGGAGGGGGGTGTTGGAGAGAGAGAGAGAGAGAGAGAGAGAGAGAGAGAGAGAGAGAACGAACGAACGAACGAACTTTATTTTACAAGGGTAGTGAATTAGGCAGTATTGCCTTTCTTACATTCAGCCCTTGAGGCAAAATATTCAAATGTGGTAAGAGAGAGAGAGAGAGAGAGAGAGAGAGAGAGAGAGAGAGAGAGAGAGAGAGAGAGAGAGAGAGAGAGAGAGAGAGAGAGAGGGGGGGGGGAGCTGGGGAAAGGGGAGGGAGGGAAGAGAGAATGAGAGTAAGAGGGTGGGTGGGTTGGAGAGAGAGGGTGGGTGGGTTGGAGAGAGAGGGTGGGTGGGATGGAGAGAGAGGGAGGGGAGAGGGTGGGGGAGAGGGAGGGAGAGAGAGAGAGAGAATGAATGAATGAACGAACGAACTTTATTTTACAAGGGTAGTGAATTAGGCTGTAGTGGCTTTCTTACATTTAGCCCTTGAGGCAAAATATTCAAATATGGTAAAAGAGAGAGAGAGAGAGAGAGAGAGAGAGAGAGAGAGAGAGAGAGAGAGAGAGAAACGAACGAACTTTATTTTACAAGGGTAGTGAATTAGGCAGTAGTGCCTTTCTTACATTCAGCCCTTGATATCAAATAAAGTTTCACAATAATTTAATCAAATTCACAAACAATCAAAATAAATCCCAACCCACGAGAATGGCCAAAAACCCCCAAAAGAAATACAGCACTCTCCACAACCTCACTGTCGCACAAGTTCAAGGCTGGAGTTACTCGTCTCATACAGGCGAGGCCCCAGGCAACTCATGATGAAGCCAATCAGGTCTCAGCCAATCAGTACTCACGCCGCGCGTGCAGGGGACTGTAGCCTGATTAGCATATGTCAACAAACCGACTAACGCCGTCCTTCACTCCTTCACTCTTACAGCGAGACAGTTTATCTCCAACGAACGAGCTTAACGCTCTTAAATGAGAATAAGATGGCATCAGCCGAAAGTTATTGTCAGTCTTCCTGTCTCCTCAATGGATTTAGTGGAAATAAGAGAAAGCGATCTTACCACACTTGTCCTTGTTCCGCTCCAGGGAAACGACACAGTAATCCGAGCACAGGCGACAATACACTAAACACTGCCTACACGAGCAGTCGCGCGGAGCCTACACGCCCACGCGCCTCTTGTTCTCATGTCGAGGTACTCCACAGTCGCACGTGACCGCTGTCCAACGTGCCGTCGACCTTCCGTCGTGGTACCCCAGGTGCGCGAGGCCGCTGGTCCGAGCGCCTCCGACCCTCCAGTCGCGATGATTCCTCCGAGCAGCAGCCAGCGGAAGGTGCACTTCCGCCCCTCTCCAGTATCCCCGGGACACGTAGATCCAAGCCTCCTCGCTGATCCTTAGGACTGGTCACTCCGGTGACCAATGGCTCTCTCCGGCAAGACTCCTTTCACCCTCGGTACCTCCAGGACTGACCCCTACAGGACTCCGTAGCTCAACTCCGCAGGCGTGAACATCCATACACGACTAATCACAACACGGTGGCACCTTAGAATGGCCGGCTCACCGCTGCAACCCCAGGTTGCAGTAATGGAACCCAGTTCCACGTACACACTAGTACGTTACTATGCAGTAGCCCCTCTCGAAGATAGCTGACTAACTGCTGCAGCCCCAGGCTGCGGTATTGGAACCCAGTTCCGCGTACGCACCGGTACGCTGATACAAGCTAACAGCAAGTATACGAAGACGTCACCCCTGAGCAGACTCTCACGAGTGTGACCGAGTGTAAAGACACCCACGTGCGGACAAGCACGTTTGCGCACGAATACCCGTGCGGGTACGAGTGGCCTGGAAAAGACAAGAACGACTAATCACTAGGGAGTAATTCACACACCGCTGTATTCTCCATTCAAGCTCTCCCCCACACCCCACTCTCCAACACGATAGACGTAACCCAGACGCCATTTGGAACGAGAACCCAATATTTGACTTATTTACAGATAATTGAATTTCTCCCTCTTTCCATCCCCACAGACATTACTCATCTCACAAGGCGATTAAGGAGACACAAGGATTCAACTTACCCCTTCCTTTCCCTCCACGGAATAATTTAGTCAACATATATGGCGTTCCCTCCCTCACAACGGTATTTACACGTTCAATCCAAAGAACAGTGACAACATACCTCAGCAGACCCTGGCGGACATAAAGACGGTGCTCACATCGAGAAAGGCCCCGGGCCTTCGTCAACCCGATGTTGGCGCTCGAGGCAGACCCCCGGGTCTCCTGAGCCCAAAACGCGACTCCATCGCGGACACGTCTAACCTGCTCAAACAGCAGCCGTGGAATGCATCCATGAGGCGTCCCAACGCCTAACAATCCGTCGCCCCAGGTCAAATTAGCCAATTAGAAGAATCCGATTATACCACGTGGTGACGCTAAGCCTACGTGATCACACGTGCTTCACTCATGCTCACCTTGGGGTCCATCCCCCCAAAAATCGAGTCTTCACACCCCTACCCCCCTCTGTGGTCAAACCCCTCAGCAACAAGAGGCAAGGTGTTGGCTTCTGTTACTAATTTTAGGTGCGACAGCGTATTCCTAAAATTGCGGACAGCGACGCTGCCCGACTCAACCCCTATGTACACTTTCTCACCCTTTTATATATATATATATATATATATATATATATATGTGTGTGTGTGTGTGTGTGTGTGTGTGTGTGTGTGTGTATATATATATATATATAGAGAGAGAGAGAGAGAGAGAGAGAGAGAGAGAGAGAGAGAGCAAGCATTGACATCATGTATGAGGGTTGTGCAAATTGAAGTTTTGTTGAATTGAAAAAGGTTGGTACCTGTATATCATAAGTATCATGTGCACCAGACGTCTAGAGTTCTGTGTAGAAAACTGACAAATATATAATTGAGGGGGTGGTTGGGTAGGTGGTGGGGTTGGGCGGTGGTGGTGGGTTTGCCCTATTTGCTGAGATGAAGTGAAACTTCAAACACACACCAGTAATGTGCAAACTACCAGAGCATTGACAGATTGAGTGGCTCCTTAAATTCATGGTTTTGATTTCAGTGCGAAACACCTAATTTGGTCATTTGTTTCCACATTATTATTGCAGATGCTGAGTATGGTGATGTTGGTAGCATTCCATCTTATTTGAGGCCTCTGTTCTGAATCAATGGTACTTTGTTTATATGCACACTTGCTGTAATTTTGTATACCTAGGGAGTAGAGTGATACTATGTTGGATTTGTTTCTAGTAATGATAGCTCATGTGTGAATTCCACTGTTTCAGGTATGGGCTGATTATGCCCAACAAAAGCAAGGAGAAGGTAGCTTCAGCAAATGTGTTTGGAGATGACAGTGATGAAGTAAGTATTTTAACTGTATTCATATTATTATGACAATTTTGTCCTGAAGGTCATTCAAATGAACAATACTGTTTGATGTCTTTGAAGATATTATGAAACTCACACTTCCCAGGGGATTAGTTTTAGAGTTGACTTTTATTCTCTTTAACTTGCTGTTAATTAGAATAAAGTTTTGTGCTCAACAATTCCATGCTCAAAGAGTACATTCCTTTCTAAATCTGACCACAGTGTGTTCCAGGTGAAACTAAGGATTATCTGTATACTGAGGACAATTTTGCCTTGCACTTACAGACCTAAAAATATCATCAATTCCAAGTCTTAACATAAACTTTCCAGGAGAGAAATGCACAAGCATTCTTGTGCAACATTTTCATTTCATACACTTGTTATAGATTATGTGATTGAATTTTCAGCGCCATTTTGTTTTTTGCAGTTTACCACAAATGTATTTGTAGTCCACTTAAAATGCAGCATAACTGACTAAAGAATCAAGACAAGCAAATGCTATTTACCAAACATATGCATCATCTCATCTGCTATGCAAGGCACACACAGGAACGACCTTGGTCTGTATCAGTGTTGTCTGTTTGTAAAAATACCTCAAGTTATTTAAATTCCAATAATTTTCTTAGGCACTACACTGGAGTTTCACAGACAGGCATTGGTTGCTCATACTATCCTTAATCCTAAACCTAATTCTGACCCAAAATCAAACCCTGACCATAATCCTACCCCAATTCTGCCTCAATGCTACCGAAATCAAACCCTAACCATAATCCTACCCCAACCCTGCCTCAATGCTACCGAAATCAAACCCTAACCATAATCCTACCCCAACCCTGCCTCAATGCTACCAAAATCAAACCCTGACCATAATCCTACCCCAACCCTGCCTCAATGCTACCAAAATCAAACCCTAACCATAATCCTACCCCAACCCTGCCTCAATGCTACCGAAATCAAACCCTGACCATAATCCTACCCCAACCCTGCCTCAATGCTACCGAAATCAAACCCTGACCATAATCCTGCCCCAACCCTGCCTCAATGCTACCGAAATCAAACCCTGACCATAATCCTGCCCCAACCCTGCCTCAATGCTACCGAAATCAAACCCTGACCATAATCCTGCCCCAACCCTGCCTCAATGCTACCGAAATCAAACCCTGACCATAATCCTACCCCAACCCTGCCTCAATGCTACCGAAATCAAACCCTGACCATAATCCTACCCCAATTCTGCCTCAATGCTACCGAAATCAAACCCTGACCATAATCCTGCCCCAACCCTGCCTCAATGCTACCGAAATCAAACCCTGACCATAATCCTACCCCAACCCTGCCTCAATGCTACCGAAATCAAACCCTGACCATAATCCTACCCCAACCCTGCCTCAATGCTACCGAAATCAAACCCTGACCATAATCCTACCCCAACCCTGCCTCAATGCTACCGAAATCAAACCCTGACCATAATCCTGCCCCAACCCTGCCTCAATGCTACCGAAATCAAACCCTGACCATAATCCTGCCCCAACCCTGCCTCAATGCTAAAGACAAACCCTGACCATAATCCTACCCCAACCCTGCCTCAATGCTAAAGCACGAGAGATGCCCCTCTGCAGAGGCAGTGTCACTACTCTGTCTTCAAACAATGACTCGTGACTGATTTTCTGCTTCAAACAGGAGTTGGGACCTAAGGCTGTCAACATCAAGAAGGAAGCAATGAAGGCCAAAGTCAGGAAACAGGTTTGTCACCGGGTCATCGTGGCCTTGAAATGTTCTCAAGTAGAGAAATGCTCCTACAATATTGATTGCTATGGTGAGAAAATGCCTATAAGTTAATCATTGACATTGTGATGTGATAAGGTCTGTGAAGCATGCATAGGTTTCTGTCTGTGCATATGCAGTGAGAAATACTGGTGCACAGTGGGTGCACACAATGTTGTGTACACCTGAGGACATTTTGATTGACTGGACAGGATTTTAAAATCTTGGCATTTCCATGTGGTTTTTTAATATCTAAAAATATAGAATGAAATCTATATCATATATATTACATACTTAAGCTTCTTCTCAAGTCAGTGATAAATTATGTATTCTTAGAATTAAAATTATCCCTCCAGGTTTACTGGAGGTCCTACAGACTTTATCCGTCTGTGTGTGTGTCTGTCCCGACTCCACGGCTGATATCTCAAAAACTACTGGACGGATTTCCTTGAGATTTTGCACACTGACTGGAATTTAGGTCCGATTGAATGTATCAAATTTTCAGAATCGAGGTTTGAACAGAAAGTGGTTTTTAAGGTCGAAACACCTAGGGAGGGAGGCAATTTGATGGAATGGCGAAATTCTAACGTGTGACGTCATTAATAACGTTATGTCATTTGCAAGTAGAGTTTCGATCCTATATGCCAGGAGAAGAATTTCGAAACACCTGGGGAGGTAGGCAATTTGATGGAATGGCGAAATTCCAACATGTGCGATGTCATCAATAACATGACGTCATTTGCGAGGACAGTTTTTAGGAGAATGAATTTAGATAGATAGATATGTCCTCAGATGTCTTAGGCCGCGAGGCCTTTATCTGATCTTTTGATCAGTACTTATGGCTACTCTCACTTTTTACTACCCTAGTTCTAACGATCTTAAAAGATCGTGCCTATTCTCTATACTTTTCTTCCGGTGGCTTATGAGTGGCAGAGAGTGGTATACGTGGCAACAGCGGGTGGCCAACATCATCACAGTACATGTAGTCTTTGAACATTGTGTCAATTCTGTTTTTGAAGCTGTTTAATGACGAACACTGAATTTGAGAACACTGGTAAAGGAGAAAGAATTATTTTTTACGATGCGGGTCGTTATCCTGGGCATTTTGTACCTAGTCGTTTCGTACCCTTTAGGGTTATGGTTAGAGTTAGGGTGAGGGTTAGAGTTAGGGTTAGAGTTAGGGTTAGGGTAGAAAAGGTACGAATCGACTAAATGAGGTACACAACGACTATGGTACGAAACGTCCTGTATTCGATTTTTTATCCCTCCAGGTTTACTGAAGGCCCTTACAGCTTTATTGGGGGCTTTTTAATGCCAAAACCTGGAGGTTCAGCGCCAGCGGTTTTTATTTCAGTATAAGTTGCATCCTATGTAATTTACAGGAAGTGAGCACAGTTTCCTTGATCCGTTTTAGGTTGGGATTTATTTGTTTTGTTTTGGGGGGATTCTGTAGAATCATGATCGTCAGGGCTTGCCAAGACTGTGCTACAAGGCACAGTAAAAGGAGGGAGGAGGAGAGGCAGACAAAGGAAAAGATGGGAGGACAACGTCTCAGAGTGGACAGGGATGAGACTCAGCGAAGCCTTGAGACAGTTTGAGAGGCAAGAGGAATGGAGAGAGCTGATTGCCAGAGATCATCTGTGGTGCCCCAACAGTCATCCAGACTACGGGACAAGTGAAGTGAAGTGAAGAATAGGACACCTAATATCTTTAAAATTATTCAGATAAAAAGGAGCAAAGTTGCATTCTGAAATGAGTACCATTTTTCATTACTCTCCATTGACTCCCCCTACTGAGAGTGTACACTCACTGCTTGCAGACACAGCTGGAGATAGACAAGGCCCTAGAGGAAGACCCAACTGTGTATGAGTACGACAGCATCTACGACGCCATGCAGGAGCAAAGAGTCAAGCAGGACGCGAAGGCAAATGCCTCGAATGACAAGAAGGTGAGAGGAGTGACTGCTTGTGGGAGCCACGCAAAGGCTGATGTTTGGAGATGGGCTTGGCATGCAGGACTGCCCAGTAGACACTCCAGACATCTTGTTGTGTGTACTTTGCTCACCGTTTCTCTATTTTGCTGTGTTTAATGTCCAAGGCAGTTTTTTACATGAGGATATACTATGAATCTGGGTTCATGTCTGAACAGTTCAAAATATTTTAACATTGTTGACTTTTTTAAAGAATCAAAATGATAGTAGTAGTAGAAGTAGAATAATGATGATGATGATGATGATGATATATCATCATCATCATCATTATCATCATCACCATCATCATCATCATCATTATTATTATTATCAACATTGTCATCGTCATTATTATTGTTGTTGTTGTTGTTGTATGATAAGTGTAGCTCTCGATCCATTGTCTTTTTGATTTGTTGACTCTTGACTGGTATCTGCCTCTGCTAAACCACTTTTGGAGTCAATAAAGACTGAATATTAAATATGTCTGCTGAACTGTCTTCACAGAATATTATATGTGAAAAGATGTTACATAATTTTAGCATGGTAGGCATTTGCCAGTATAACAATTCACAGAAATTATCATTACGCTTTGGAGCAGACTTACTCCTGTCTTCCATCTGCAGTTTTTATTTTATTTTCTATTGCATGCTTTACATTTACTTTTGTTTCCTTCTTCCTTCAAACACAAAACCATATGTTAATACCATTATAATTACCCCATGCATGTAAACTTTTGTCTCCTGTTTAAATGGTATCTGTCATTGTAGATGTGTTGCCAAGTACAATACAATATTCAGTCAGGAAGTACATGGTAGTGTTGTTGCCAATGTCATGTTGTTCAGGCTTTCTTGTTTATTGTCTTTGCAGCCCAAATACATTGCTGGCCTCTTGGAAGCTGCAGAGCTGAGGAAGCGAGAGATGGAACGAATGAAAGAGAAGAAGGTGCAGAAGGAGAGAGAAGAAGAGGGAGATGAGTTTGCAGACAAGGAGGCGTTCGTCACATCCACCTACAAGCAGAAGATGCTGGAGATGCAGGAGCAGGAGGAGAAAGAGAGAAGAGAGGCAGAGATGGAAGGTATGAAACTGATGAAGTAGGTTTTATCCTTTTTCTTCGATGATTAGTATGCATGACTGCTCCCTTCCTTCTTCTCTCCCTCCTCCGACTTCTTCCAAACGTCCACCCCTACTCCTCACCCTGTGCAGATGCACACAGTCACACACATAATTCACATCTCTTTCACTTTCATTAGAGTAAGTATGTCACACACATACATACATACATGTACATACACTCACACACACTCACACACACTCACACATACACACACAAACACACACACACATACACACACAAACACACACACACAGACATGGTGCACATACACACATACACACACATGCATACACACACATGCACTTACATATTACACATGTGTGCAAGCGCGCGCACACACACACACACACACACACACACACACACACACACACACGTACACACACACAAATATGCATACATACACACACATGCATACACACACACATATATGCATACACACACACATGCACTTACATATTACACATGTGCATGCACACACACACAACATACACATGCAAACACACACATATGCAAACATGCATACACACACATGCACTTACATATTATACATGCACACACACAGAGACACACACACACAGAGACACACACACACACAGACACACACATACACACACACACACACACACACACACACACACACACTGCTTTTACGTATCATACATGCACACACACACACACACAGAGACACACACACACTCACACATACACACACACATACACACACACACACACACACACACACACTCATGTTCTCAGTGCTGTAAGCCTGTAGGGAATAGAAAAAGCTTCAAGACATCATGAACACCACCACCATCAGGCAGCTGGTAGTGAGAGTCCTGATTTCAAGACTGTAGGATCTGTGCTCCATTCGGTGAACTCTTGAATGGCTCTGCAATCCTGTTCAGGAATGGCAGAGTGGTAGACACTGGAACTCTTATGTCATCAGTGGGACTGCAGCTTCCGGATTTCACTACCCCTGTGGGTTCGGGATAAGAATCGACCCACTGCATCTCCCTACGCGATTCATAAGAGGTGAAAAATTGAGGACATCGTGTCTTGATTTATGTTTATGTTTTTGAGCTTAATGGCCTTACATATTCTACAAGGGCTGATAGGCCATAAAAACTATCCATCCATCTATCCATTCAGAAGTAAGTCCATCCATCCATCCATTCATCCATCCATCCATCCATCCATCCATCCATCCATCCATCCATCCATCCATCCATCCATCATCCATTCATCCATCCATCCAAGCTGGTTGACACTGCAAATCAAAGTGCACCAGTGGATACGATCAAGCGCCACCTGCTGAAGTCTTTTGGGCTCAATGTTCCTCCTCTTTAGGTTCTCTTTGAGACAATCTTTGTAGCACTTGCATGGTCGGTCCTTGCTCTCTCTGCTACTGTCAGACCACAGTTCAGTCAACAACAACAACAATGAACACGCCAAGCACTCGCTGCAAGCTACCCTGGACTTTCACGCTCGTCCCTTTTTGCTGCAGCCCTGACAGATGTGACGAAGCAGAAGGACTTGAGTGGTTTCTACCGATACCTCTACCACGAGAAGACTGGGGGGTTGACTGTCAAAGAGGAGCAAGATGATGACAAGGACACACAGTGAGTTTCCTGGCGGTTTGCTAAAAATAATAATAATGTGAGGATTTATATAGCGCCTTACCATGAGTTAAGACTTGCTCAAGGCGCATACATACACAACCATTACAATATACAATAACAGTCAATCACATCAAAGGTAACTTAATAAACTTAATAACATAGGAGTCAGACATTCACTTCAGGCATTCGACAAACTGATGTACAGCGTCACCGCTTAACCATGAAACTGGGGAGAGGGGGAGGAGAGACAGGAGGGTGGTAGGGGGCTTAGGCAAGCTAGTATGAAGAGAACAGTGAGGGGAGGAGGATGAAGAAACTTAGACAGGATTCAGGAACGATTTCAAGAAGAGGTGAGTTTTTTGAGAGCAGAGCGAAAGGTCGAGGGAGATGTAGAGTGACGAACAGAGGCGGGGAGGTCATTCCAGGTAGAGGGAGCCTGATAAAAGAAAGAGCATTCACCAAATTTTGTTTTAACTGGAGGGTCCTCCGGGAACCTGAGGATTCTTGTGTCTGCGGAAGAGCGTAGCTGTCTAGTGGGTGTGTAGGTGCACATGGATTTAGAGAGATATTGAGGAAGGGATTCAGCTGCCAAAATATTCCCGCACATTTTTTTTTTACTCACATGCGAAGCAAAAGTGAGTCTATGTACTCACCCGTTTTGTCCGTCCGGGCGTCCGGGCGTCCGAAAACTTTAACGTTGGATTTTTCTCTGAGACTATTAAGTCTATCAATACCAAATGTGGCATGATGGTGTATGATGACAAGGCCTCAAAAAACATACATAGTGACTTGACCTTGCTTCAAGGTCAAGGTCGCAGGGGCCATAAATGTTGTCTAAAAAACAGCCATTTTTCACATTTTCTCAATTTTCTCTGAAGTTTTTGAGATTGGATACCTCACCTATATATGGTATATAGGGCAAAGTAAGCCCTATCTTTTGATACCAGTTTGGTTGACCTTGCTTCAAGGTCAAGGTCACAGGAGCTCTTTAAAGTTGGATTGTATACATATTTTGAAGTGACCTTGACCCTGAACTATGGAAGATAACTGTTTCAAACTTATTAATTATGTGGGGCACATGTTATACTTTCATCATGAGACACATTTGGTCACATATCATCAAGGTCAAGGTCACTTTGACCCTTATGAAATGGGGTAGTTAACCACTAAAAGTGACCATATCTCATGGTAGAAAGTGCCAATAAGCACCATTGTGCTTCCTATGTCTTGAATTAACAGCTTTGTGTTGCATGACCTTGGATGACCTTGTCAAGGTCACATGTATTTTGGTAGGAAAAATGTGTAAAGCATTTCTTAGTGTATGATGTTATTGCTAGGTTTAGTTGTTTGACCTTGACCTTGAATGTCACCTGAAGGTCAAGGTCATGTAACGGTCAAGGTCAAGCATGTGAGTCGTATGGGCTTTGCCCTTCTTGTTTGAGAGATGCGTCAGATTTGTGTGCCAGACTAGCGCATGAAACTTGAATGTGTTACACAGCGTTAAAATAACAATTCCATGACTATGCTGAGCAGATCCTAACGGAAAATTTCAATGTTGTTTTGTCAAAATATGAAAGAAACAGATTCAGTTGCAATATATCTATTTTCATTTCTCAGCACTGCATGCCTTCACACGGGCTGTTTAGAAAATACTGCATATCTTTCTTCTAAATGCTGGTAGCATTATGAGTGTACATGGTTATCAGCCTGTTTGCCTAAGCATGAATATTTTGCTTGAGTCTTAGATCCTACAAGCTGAGCATAGTGGTTAATGATTGTAGCTTCATTGATGCTGTGACTTTGCATAATTGTCCTTGTTGTAAGGGGGGTGGGGGGTGGGGGGAAATCGAGTTTAGAGAACTACACATAATTTTATTGCTTTAGTACTTTTTGATACATGATTATTCAAAGCATTTATATTTTCCTGCAATTCCAGGGAGAAGACCCACTCAAGATCCTGCATCTTGAATGAGTTCACCTTCTTCACCATGGAGAATTTAACTGTATCTGCTGCTTGCTGAGAAATCAGAGCATTGATAGCCTGGCTTACTTGTTGCAGGAAAAAGTTGATGAAGAAACCAGGATCCTCAAGCAGTGCCAGTTCTTCCTCTGACAGTCACCAGTAAGTCATCATTTTGTTTAGTAGTCACACTGAAGAAGTAGAAATGTTGGAAGTTGCATCAATACTTTTCTGTGGTTAGCCCCTGCTGTGTGCCACCTGAAATGTGAATGGCTTGGGCCTTTGTATTTATTTAGCCTCACAATGAAGTGTTTGTTAGAGAAATTTTCATATCTGAAAGAGATAGAGTGATACCGTAACCCTGACCTTATTCCCAGCATTGAGAGAATGTGTTCAGTGCCCATCACTCTGGCCTTATGTAATACTCATTTCGATTTTGACCAGGAGTCTGATAGCTCTGCAAACATGCAAGAGATGAGAGGTACGAATGAAAGCTATTCAGTTTTATTTTGCTGGAAAATGAATGTCTGTTATTTATGAAAAGTGAAGAACAGCTTTTGTAGAAAAGCCAGTAATGATTCTTGTAATTTTGGTTATGCATTTTGCTGTAAGTGCATACAAGTTGCTCCTTTCTGTGGTCCTTCTCTGTTTGTACGATATGAGTATGGTACAAGGATCTCCTGGTATGCAATTTCAGTGCTTCAGAAGACGGGAAGAGGCGGTCCCCTGACTCAAGAGATGATAGGTCTAAACAGGACAATAGGATCAAAGAAAAACAAAGCCATTCTCCAGCCAGAGATTGTTCTCCAAAACCATCCCACTCCAGAGACCACAAGAAGCCAGACTCCAGGGAGAGGTCACATGATAGAGACCGAAAGTACCGTCCCAGCTCCAGCAAGCACAGGTCAAGGTCAAGGTCCATGGAGAGGTCAAGGTCAGATAGACGCAGGTCAAGGTCGAATGACAGGCAGAGGTCAGACACACGTGGATCGAGAGAGAGGCCTCGTGCTGACAGGCGCCGCTCCAGGTCTGGCTCTGGAGACAGGCACAGGAGGAGGGAAGAGAGCCCACCCAGTGCGAGAGCCAGCAGTAGAGACCTTGACAGGCAGGATCAGCGTAGAGACAGAGACTCGGAGAAGAGGGAGCACGCCAAGGCTTTTGTCAAGAAGGAGGAGGAGGAGGAGAATGAAGATCGCGATGACAGCAACTCATCATCCTCTGAGAGCGATGCATCCGATGAGCGCGGGGCAGATACGGTGGCCAGACCTCCAGCTAAGGAGGAGCAGCCTGCCCCTGCTGCCGTGAGGTTTGCAAAGAGGACCACAGACAGAGCGCAGGCAGATGCCAGGAAAAGATTCCTCGCCCGCAAGCTGGCCCGGGAACAAGCTGCCCCCATCATTGCCCCTGATGAGGAGGATGAGTAGGGAAGGCAAAGTGCCTTGACTCCAGCAAATACGGGTCAAGGTCTGTAGAGATCAAGGTCAGAGGTCAAAATAGGGGTCAAGATTGAATGACAGAAGTCAGAAATTGGTGGAGAGAGAATTAAAGATGATGGAGTGTTGACTGGAAAGTCTTCTGACATCTCCTGATATGATTAATGATGGACATTTCTTGAGCAAACAAGGGAAAGGTGATGGCAAAATGAAGAGGACGATGAACAGGACATGGAGGCCATGTGCTGCTTTCATTCCAGCATGTCTTAGAAGTGTGTGGCTACTCCTGTCATGTTGAACTGTGGATGTGCATTGAATTTGAAGGTGTTTCTCCAAAGTATACTAATATTTGTAAAGTAAAAGAGCGTGCAGTCACAGGATGTGAATCTGGATGGAGTGATGGCAAAGGAATGTAAAAGGCATCCATCACAGTTAGCAAGGTTCACAGAAGCATTTCCACATGTTTGAAGAAAAACAATGACTTTCTTTTTATTTTTTCTTCTTTTTTTTCCCCCATGGTGTTTGTCCTCTGTGGTTCTTGAGATCCAATGGAGCTATGCCTTGCAAAGACCACACACAGCATGATTTATTCAAGAAGACTCACTGACAATACTGCATCAGAAGACATCCCACCCAGCTTGTTCACATTTGTGTTGCCTGTCCTCTCATTGCTTTGCAGGCATTGCACTTCGGACTTGAATGCGACTTTTGACCTCTGTAGATGTACAACATGTATGCCTCTGTTCTCTCTCCTCTGTGAGAAAAATATCATTCCTTCAAATAGAGAAGTTTCATTTAAAGCTGACTATATTCTGTGGAACTCCATTAGAGGTATGAAAGGTCTAGAGTACAGCATGGTCAGTGAAAGTTACTCCTAAGAGAAAATGGTTTGGTTCATTTGTGTTCTCTGGTAACAACAGTACACCACCCACCCACCCCACCCCACCCTAAAAAAAGAGTAAATTTTGTTGGCAGTAAAATGTTGAAGTTGTGTTATCAATCATGTGTACTGCTTGAGGAAACTACCAGCAGATACTTGATAAGATTGGCTTCATTATTTGACAAGGTGGAATGTAGAATGTATGTTACATTTAGAAATCTGAGATTTCCAGACATCAGAGCAGATTTCTTGCCAATCATCCAACCTTCGGAGTTCTCTACACTGCAGCTGCCAATACATGTCCCTTTGAATACTTGGAGCCAGTGGTACAGAGCTTGCACAGACAGCCCCAGTGGCTCAAGGAAGGCAGCTCCAAGCAGCACTAGGTGCCACCACAGAGCATCTGGTGCAGATGGAAATGTTTCAGCTTCACCCAATTCTTCATCTCTTATTTTAAGCAGAATCATACTGTAGGATTCTGCCAGAATCTTTAGATTCAGAGTAATTCTGTCACTTGTACCCAGAACATTCTGCAACTTGAGATGGGAAATCATTAGATTGCCAATGGGTTGATAATATGCAAAGAGTTGATCTAATACAAGACTTGGCCTATCCTTTGTTCATGACAACATTGTCTTAGTCAATAAAGTTTCCGTTTTTGAATTCAGGATTTACATGTGTTTTATTTGCACACAAATGAAGATTTTTCACGTGTATGAAATTACGAACATACCCAGTCAGTGAGTTCAGTTCAGTTCAGTTTAGTTCAGTCTCTTAACCCTGAGATGGGTTGTTGAGGCACCACTGATGACTTTCAGACAATCTTCCAGACAATCTTCCTCCATCGATCTCTATCCTCTGTGGCTCGCTGTGAGTCAGCAAAGGTCAAGCCTGTCCACTCTTTGATGTTGTCTTCCCACCTCTTTCTCTGCCTGCCTCTCCTTCCACCTGGTACGGTACCTTGCAGGATGGTCTTGGCCAGCCCACTGCCTCTTGACACGTGACCGTACCCCTTCAGCTTTCTGCTTTTCACGATTGAGAGCAGGTCTCCGTACTGTCCAATTGCTCTCCTGATCCTGTTGCTGACTTCCTCATTCGTGACATGGTCTTAATATGATTATGAAATGTTCAGAATCTTGCGGTAGCATCTCATTTCCAGGGATTGTATCCGTCTCTGTAGTTCAGATGTGAGTGTCCAGACTCGCATGCATACAAGAATACGGAGATGGCCAGCGTGCGCATGAGCCTGATTTTCGACGCGAGAGTGAGTCAGTGAGGCAAGTATATAAATTACACGTTAGCAAAGATAATCTTTGACGTTAGGCATTGAATGTGCAACATTCTCCCACCCCACCCCTCCCCGAAGTTTGTGTTATACAAGTCGTGCCATCTTACTGACAAAACGACAAATTCAGTGGTACACTCCAACTGACAAAAACGTTATTATTTCGTGAAATATTAAGCAAATTTGCAACAGTCCCTACTCGAAAGAATGGGCATCGGTCCCAACCAACGATTAGAGAATTACCTCCCTTGCAAGCACGTTATCTCCGTCGGAACGCTCTTGCAGTCCCTGCTATGCAAATCATCACTGGATTTTAAAAGTGTGTGCTTATTGTTCTACTTAATATTTTCATTTTTTGGGGGGGGTTGGCTTTGGGGAGGTGATTATCCAACACTGCCATACGAAACTCAATACCGGAAGTAGTTTTGCCTGGCTAGGCAAGGCGTGTTTCCGTTGAGTCGCATCGTGGGCAAAGATCCTTGTCGTGGGTTTTGCAGCTGAAATTGAAAACCGCGATGGCTTCAGAATTTTTTGAAAAATGTCGGACTATTCTCACACCACACCACTCAGTCAACATGATGCTCGGGACACTTTTCATACTAACGAAGACGTGTTCGCCTGTCTGCGATTGGATGTATGATGACTGCGAACTGCAACTGGTGAGTGTTGACAGTTTCACATGTGTCGTCTGCCTTTGGAGTGACCTTCTGCGCATTAGAGTCGACGTCGCAGTTAAACCATTCTGTAAACCCGAGTCACTTTTGCCGGTAGGCGAAATCTCTAGTTTAATAGAATGCAGTTCAACAATCTTTTTTGTGCGCATTGGAAAAAGTCCGAAATCGGTGGCAGTGGATGTGTAGGAAATAACGCGATATGACTGCATTAATCAAATGGAAATGACAAACCTTATAAGAAACAATGCCTTCCCCTCACGACTTCAACAACACTGCCTACATCTAAGACTTCTTCAGTACCTGATGAATATCGATACCCATTTCAATATCGCATCTCCTCTCAAAACCACTAGAAAGACACGTTCACAAACACAATCTCTTGACAGATTTGACTTATTCTACCCATTGCAATCTGACTTTCGTTCTCATCACTCTTGTCAGACTGCTCTATCCTACTTGACAAACGACTGGTTGTCAGCGATAAATAATTCCAAATTGTCTGCTACTCTTTTCTTGGACTTGAAAAAAGCTTTTGATCTTGTTGAACATGAAATCATCCTGTGTAAACTCTCCTTCTACCTCAAAAACCCAACATCCCTAGCATTTTTCTGTTCATACTTGGCAAGTAGAAACCAGTGCGTCTATGTCAATGGATCGTTTTCCTCAAGACGTGTTGTAAAGTCAGGGGTACCGCAAGGGTCAATTTTAGGTCCTTTGCTCTTCAGCTTGTATATCAATGATCTACCATTGAGTATATCAAGCGTTCCTGTATGCCAGATGCACTATGTTCGCAGATGACACCATCATCATTGTAAGCGACAGAAGCATAAATTCCATCGCTTCCACCGTGCAAGGTACCCTTCAAGACATACAAAAATGGTGTTCATCAAATAGAATGGTTATAAATCTCTCAAAAACCAAAAGCATGATCCTAACTACAAGACAAAAACATCAACGACAGCTCTTAACCATCAACCTCATGCTGGAAAACAAAGTTATTGAGCAAGTCTCTGAACACTGAGTGCTTGGCATAATTGTTGTTGAACATTTAACTTGGGAACATCATATTCATTCTTTATGCAAAACTATTGCTAAATCATTTTCCTACTCTCCAAACTAAGGCATCTTGTAAACACCAATGCATGCAAGATATGTTTTCATGCACACATAAATTCCCATATTAATTTTGCATCTGTTGTTTGGGATGGCTCCATGGCAGTGCACTTAAACAATATTTAGTCACTGTACAGACAAGCTGTCAAGCTTATCATTTCCGACTCAACATTGTCTGCAGATGAAAAAGTCAGAAATATTGGACTGCTGCCCTTTCATAAACACCTCGCCCAAAATAAATGCATTCTCATGCCGTCATGCGCAAAATTGCTCATTCAAGAGCACCTTGGTACCTTAATGATCTATTCCATCCTCCCCAAACGAGCCGCTTAACATCTCGTGACACCTTCATTCTTCCACAACCCAGAGTAGACATTTACAAAGGCAGTCTTGCATATTCAGGTGTTTTGATATGGAACTCACTCCCATTACACCTCGGGAACAATACTTCCTTGAAGTCCTTTAAAACTTCCATACGTGATTATCTCTTCCGATAATCTCTTTGCTGTACCTCGAGTACAATGCCGCCTGTACATGCTGCTGCTTGTACAGCTCTCAAGACTCATTGAGCAAACAATTGTTGAAAGCATCAACTAAAACCTTGTTCATGTCATTGTTATAATATTGTCCATATATCACTGCCAACTCTTGTACATTGATATACTACTTGATACTTATTGTTATCTTTTTTTCAGTTTTTGACTCACATGCGAAGCAAAAGTGAGTCTATGTACTCAGCCGTGTCGTCCATCCGTCCGGGCGTCCGTCCGGGCGTAAAAAACTTAAACGTTGGATTTTTCTCAGAGACTATTAAGTCTATCAACACCAAATGTGGCATGATGGTGTATGATGACAAGGCCTCAAAAAACATACATAGTGACTTGACCTTGCTTCAAGGTCAAGGTCACAGGAGCCATAAATGTGGTCTCAAAAACAGTCATTTTTCACATTTTCCCAATTTTCTCCCACGTTATTGAGAATGGCGACCTTAGCTACAAGTGGTATATAGGTCAAAGCAAGCCCTATCTTTTGATACCAGTTTGGTTGACCTTGCTTCAAGGTCAAGGTCACAGGAGCTCTTCAAAGTTGGATTGTATACATATTTTGAAGTGACCTTGACCCTGAACTATGGAAGATAACTGTTTCAAACTTAATAATTATGTGGGGCACATGTTATACTTTCATCATGAGACACATTTGGTCACATATCATCAAGGTCAAGGTCACTTTGACCCTTATGAAATGTGACCAAAATGGGGTAGTGAACCACTAAAAGTGACTATATCTCATGGTAGAAAGTGCCAATAATCACCATTGTGCTTCCTATGTCTTGAATTAAGAGCTTTGTGTTGCATGACCTTGGATGACCTTGACCTTGGGTCAAGGTCACATGTTTTTTTGGTAGGAAAAAAATGTGTAAATCATTTCTTAGTGTATGATGTCATTGCTAGGTTTAGTTGTTTGACCTTGACCTTGAAGGTCAACTGAAGGTCAAGGTCATATAAAGGTCAAGGTCAAGCATGTGAGTCGTATGGGCTTTGCCCTTCTTGTTGTTTTCTTTTTCCCCCCATTTATCTAAGATTATCTATTCATTCTTTACGAGCAAGGACAATTTGTAAGATAGGCAGAAATGCCTAAAATTCCATCCCTGATAAATAAAGAATCAATCAATCAATCAATCAATCTCTCTCTCTCTCTCTCTCTCTCTCTCTCTCTCTCTCTTGCTCGCTAGCACTCGCTGTCGCTCAGTTAGATGTGTGAGTCGGGTGAAAAAAGATATCCATTGCGTCTCCTGTACATGATTCGAATAACAGGCAGACAGGGTCTTGATTTAGTATTAGTTAGTAAATTGCCATTTGGGTAGTCGACAGCCTTACAGTTACACAGCCTGCAAAGGCTGGCCAGCCAGCCACTCATCCATCCATCCATCCATCCATCCATCCATCCATCCATCTTGAATTCAGTTAAAATAATTTATTCCATTGAAATACTTGCACTCACACTCAAACATAATTAAATTTAGGATGGCCCTTGGATTTGCACACATACATACACACATGTACACCAGTTCATGGGGTATAACAGTGCATTTAGAGTTACTGATATGTTCACATTTACTCACCAGCACTTACTACTGTTGTATCCCTTGTTCTTTTCTATCGCATTTCACGATGTACAATTCCAAATATCCTTGCAGAAAGAAATGGACTGGCTGGTTTTCTTGGGCTGCATCATTGTGGTCAAGACACGGAAACATGGTAGGTAGACTGTTGTAAAACCTTGTGTGATGGGGGTAGGGGCAAGGCTTGATGGTACAAGGGCCCAGGCATGAGACAAAATCGCTGCTGCTTTCCACAACTTTATTGTTACCCATGGGTATAGGAGCTGCGGGCTGGTCCCAGGCCGGATGGTAATGGCCTAGACCAAACCCAAGACCATGGTGACAGTGGTCTCTCCCCCAGATGGTATGGGGTCTCTCAAGAGACTGGTGGTCGTCGTCCATCTAGACCTGCTGACAGTCCCTTCTTATCAAAGAACTGTGCAGACCTCGGGGGAGCCAGGCTTGGGATCAGCGTTCACGGATCTCAGCCTGTCTCTGGGTTGTGTTTTCCTAATGATAGAAAACGGCTCATTGCTGCCTTATTCTTACTCAAAATTATTCACACCAAGTGTTGCCTCGATAGGCATAACAAAGTCAACCGAATGAATATTGCACCATTGCAATCAGATGTCTTAATTTAGAGAAAGCATCAAATTTGCCTCCTGTATAGCTCTAACAACAATTTAGGCATAGCGCACAAGAATGACAGGAGGGAACTGTCCATGGTCACATGTCAAGTTCAATTAACAAACGATAAGGAAAGGCTGCTCTGCGACCTTCCCGGACTGATAAGCTACATAGTAGGCTGATCTTACAACATATATAACATGGGCATCTGAGATGCAGGATACATGATAGAGGGAAGAGAGAGGGGAAACCATACAATGTGGGGGGGGGAAGAGTCATGTAAAGACTTCGGGCTTCACTTCACCCAGTGACACTTGCATACACCACCACATTATAAGCATGTGCATTCTCCCACTAGTTGACAGCTGGGAAATACTTCCAAAACTTAGGTGGGATTTGGGTCATCCGGGCATGTCAAACAGAAACAGCAAACGCTGATACAAGGCAGGAGCAGACAACACAGACCATGGTAGCTTGGTATCTGAGCATTTTGGGCGCCAACCAAAAGTTTGCAGGTTCAGTGCATCTTGTAGTCCTCCATTTTCCTGTGTGCCCTTGCAGGAATTTTTTTTTCTGTATATCAAAACGCATATTAGAAATCTTCACTGAAAAGATACAGCAGATACATGTATGTATTAATTCATTAGTAAGTGTAATTAATAATCATTTGAAATGAAGATGCAGTGGACACGAAGCTTCTTGAGTCTTGGGACAGCAGATGATCTTTACAATAGAAGAAGGGCCCCAATTCTCAAGTGGTACAGCCCTCTTTTCCCGACAGTTTCAAGGAGCAGGCCATGTTTGAATCACAAATCCATGTGCCGTGATTAATGTATGGGTCTAGTGAGTAGACTACAAGATAATGACATCCTTATTTTGTTGAATGTATTGAATGATGCAATGGCATGATTTCTAGCTATGCCATATTGAAATGTACAAGTGTTTGTGTGTGGTGTTTGCAGACACGTACAGCAGTTATGTCAACACTGCCTGTCTGTACACCAAGCTTCTGAACATCCTCATGTTCTTCAAGTACAACCTTGCCTACGCTGCACTCTACTTTGGACTGTGTGCCTGTAAGTTATCATGTGAATCGGTCTCCATCAATGCTGTGTGTACCATATGTACTGTTTCTTCTCTTCTTGGTATGCTCTACAAGCCAAGATGTGCTGTTATGTCATTTACCAAAAAAACCTGTGTTCATAATGAGGTTTGGAGATTTTTTGGTCATTCCAGTTAACTTGGTGACATAGATAATGACGTGATTGTAAGAAAATTTAGAATATGAAATAGTATTTTTTTAATGAAGTGTCTTCACGTTACATAGTTCCCTATTCTGTCAAGACATTGCACCTTGAACATCAGTGAGCAGAAATGACCTGATGTAGAAACTACACTTGCACTGGTGCATATTACAGGGGCCTTGACTCTCTGTTCCAGTGCATTTCTTCTTCCTGCCTGAGCCTGCCTATGATGGGCCTGAAAGCATAATTTACTTTCGAGGACCTCACCTGGAGGTATGGACATATCTCCATGACGAATGCGACAGTAGCAGCAATCTCATTGAGGATCTTTGAATGAAGAGAAGATGGTGTGTGCTTGGGGAGGTATTTTAATTGACATGGTGCTGTTTGTTCATTCCTCATTTTTCACATTTGTGATGAAGACATCTGCCACAGATTTTGTACTTTGTGTACATGTGAGTAGCTTGCATTGACAGTGTGAAGTAACTCTGACGTTTTTGGTGGGATATGACTCCCTCATTGCTTTCAGCTGTTGATATTTGTGTGGTGGTCTGGGAAAACCTGTCAGAAATTGCTGGATGTGCAGGCCAAAATTGGTTCTACCTGGTCAGAAATGAGTTCCTCACATTTTGAAATGATTTGATATATCATCTAATCTATACTACATAAAATTAAAAATACTGTATTATGTATATGCATGTTAAATTGCTTTTTTTGTTTGCTTTTTCCCAAGTCATCCATGCCTGCTTGCTGTGAAATATGTTGGTGATCTACACTTTGATCCAGATGTTGACATCAGGGACCATTTTACCATAATTATCACAACTCTGTAACCCTGTCATGATGGGTATCATTGGAAAAATCTTTTCAAAGGCTACAACTCTAAACTGCATGAACATTTACAAAGTAGTTCTAGTGCGCAGACATGCTATGTTGCTACTATCATAATCATGCGATGTAAACTGCTGCTACTGAGTTGGTAAAGACTGTTTTAAGTCGGACTTACTTCCCCCTCTGTTTTCTTGTTTTGTCAATTTGTTGACTTCTGCAACTGTAAAATGTCATAACTTTGGTTCTGGACAAGGGATTTGCCTGAAACAAACTGTTTTGAGCTCTTTCAGAAGAGTAGAATATTACAAGATCACAAAATTAACGATGACCATTTTGACCATGTGAAGGGTTTTCCCAGACTGCCACACACACATTTGTTGTAAGTCCTCATTGATGACGTGTATTGTGGGGTAGGAGGAGCTGAGTCGAGACAAGCGCATCACGTGGATGGTCACCTTCTACGCCGCCTGGTCCCCTCCCAGTGTCAGCTTTGCTCCTGTCTTCGCCCAGCTCTCCCACGAGTGAGTTCTTCCCTGAGTTCCACTCTCGGCGTTGGTCTTTGGTGTAGTGTGTGATGCACCACACTTCACTGCATTGTGCTGCATTACACTGTTGTGTGGTATACATACATGTACTACATGGCATGTGACACCCAACTCTTCCATGCTGCAAGCAATTTAGTGGAATTCCGTACCATGTAAGGCCTAAATTAAAAAGTTATTATGGTAACTCATCTATGCACACACAAAATGGGGTCAGTAGGTAGGCAGGCCTGGCTTTTAACATTTTCTTTTCTTTTCTTTTTTTGACTCACATGCGAAGCAAAAGTGAGTCTATGTACTCACCCTTTTCATCCGTCCGGGCGTCCGGGCGTCCGAAAACTTTAACGTTGGATTTTTCTCGGAGACTATTAAGTCTATCAATACCAAATGTGGCATGATGGTGTATGATGACAAGGCCTCAAAGAACATACAAAGTGACTTAACCTTGCTTCAAGGTCAAGGTCGCAGGGGCCATAAATGTTGTCTAAAAAACAGTCATTTTTCACATTTTCTCAATTTTCTCTGAAGTTTTTGAGATTGGATACCTGGCAGGTTTCGCGGTATTGCATACTGCAGTTTCCCTCTACACCCAATCATTCATAAAAAATAAAAAGTCAACCAGGGGCCCAAAAACAGTTTGCACAAAGAGTTCAACTTTATTTCTACCTAAAACAGTAAAAAAATGTATATGAACATACTTATTTCCAAAGTTATTGATCTTCAAAGACCCTATATCCTGAAACCACAAAAAATGCTTTTACAACTTCAGTGCATCATAACTGCTACAAAATGTTGTTTGGAAGCAACCAATGACAATCATCTTTAACATACACTATGTACACCTTAAGAAAAGTAATAAACTTGCAATAAAAGTGACAACATTGATCAGAAGGATGGTTGACAGATAAATGATGCTAAATTTAGAATAATTCTGTCTTTACCGTTTCCTGTAGACCTCAGGAGTCATCACTAGATAAAGAAATCATTCTAAAATTGAAAACCAAACATCTATAAATCATATCCACATAACAGATAGATATTTGACTCAATCACAATGACATGGGTGGACTCAAACGAAACCCCCCCCCCCCCCCCCAAATTCAAAAACGGGGTCAAACTCGCAGTTACTTGCTTCAAGGAAAACAATCCCAAATTTTTTCAATTTCAGTATGTACAACCTAACTTATGGCCATAAAAAAGCAATCAGAAATGCATACATGCAAGCTTTAAGGGGGCACACAGCCTTTGCTACTTCGTAAAAGAAATCATCAAAAATCAAGTTTTGAGTTTAACACAAATGAAGTCTGGAGAGTCTCCACAACACTTTTGCATTGTAAATTTAAAAAACAAACATCTACAACTAATTTACCAAAAGTGTGTGTGCGTGCGTGCGTGCGTGCATGCGTGTGTGAGTGAGAGATCGAGAGAGAGAGAGAGAGAAGAGAGAGAGAAGAGAGAGAGAGAGAGAGAGAGAGAGAGAGGGAGAGAGAGAGACGGAAATCTGTTAGCGTGTGTCGCTGTGTTGATCGTGTGGTGGTTGAACGTTGCTGACATATGTACAGCAAAACTCAAAAAGGCACTAAAAACGGTGAAACGTGTTTCTGCGATGCTCTGTTTTGAGGTAGGGGTAGTGAAATAAGCGTACTCAGCACCTGCGTAGTACTCTTGACCCAACACCCCCTGCGAGAGCATTCCAAACTGCTGAGCAGCGGGTTGAGAGACAACGGCATTCTAAAAATAGCTTGAGCGAGAGGGGTGCTGCAACAGTGGACTAGCCCAATCTGTTCGCGTGTGTCGCTGTTTCGATCGTGTGGTTGTTGATCGTTGCTGACAGATACAGCAAAACTCGACCAAAAGGCACTAAAAACGGTGAAACGTGTTTCTCTCTGCGATGTGTCTCGTTCTCTTTTATTTTCAAACGATCTCGCGTGCGTGTTCGTCACGTACGGTAAAATACTTGGAAATTTTCGAAATAAACTGAAGGCTGCTGATCGTTGCGTCACCAGACAGACGCTGGTCAGAGATCGAAGAAAATGCTTCCTTTTTGCGACTTTTTAATTCTGTTGCTGAAATAACGACTTTCCGATGCAGATTATCCATGAAATAACACCAACAAGCAAAAAGAAAAAAGAAAAAAGGGCATCCGATATGTAAAAATAGGTCCGCTTTGCAGGGAAGGCACGTGGTTTTTTCCTGACAGACAACTTCTGCAGACCGGCGAAAATTTTCCATTGGGGCTTTTAACGTTCTAATTCATTTTTATTTTTCATTTTGTTGATTCAGAGACTTAAATTGTGTATAGCTGGATTGAAAAACACATTTGTTATTAAATTTGGGTGTTGTTTTCGTGTCTGCACTCAAACTTCGAAATGAGGTCATGACACAGAAAGGAAATGCCGTCTGTCAAGATCCACACGATCGCTTTAAAAAAAAAGCTCTCGCAAGCACATGCTCAAACAATTTTTTTTTTCATTTTAAAATTTGTATTTCAATTATTACTCTGATGCGTGCACAACAGAAAAAATAATGAAAATCAACACAGTAAACAAGTAATTTGAACACAAAGTTTACACACATCCAAGAGCTCAGTTATCGTGAAACCTGCCACCTGACCTATATATGGTATATAGGGCAAAGTAATCCCTATCTTTTGATACCAGTTTGGTTGACCTTGCTTCAAGGTCAAGGTCACAGGAGCTCTTCAAAGTTGGATTGTATACATATTTTGAAGTGACCCTGAACTATGGAAGATAACTGTTTCAAACTTAATAATTATGTGGGGCACATGTTATACTTTCATCATGAGACACATTTGGTCACATATCATCAAGGTCAAGGTCACTTTGACCCTTATGAAATGTGACCAAAATGGGGTAGTGAACCACTAAAAGTGACCATATCTCATGGTAGAAAGTGCCAATAATCACCATT
>JAWQFJ010024106.1:0-12541 GCA_034096865.1 Theodoxus fluviatilis | reverse complement strand
GGTAGATTGGTCGGTCGGTCAGTCAAATTAATTATTCAACCATCCAAGTGTTCCTAACCCTTTCACATGTGTGTGTGGAACCCGAAAGTTTGCGCTGTCATTCGTTTTCGTTCAGATTTGCAATCCACTTTAAATACCTTTTTGTGGTGTTACTTGACAGGGACGTCGGGGCGCCACTGATATCTGCTGACAAGTTCTCACCAATTTCTTTGGTCTCCTACCGTCCTCAGGGAAATGCCAATTGACAAGCTCGATCATCTCCTCCTTGATGTTCTCTTCCCATTTTTTTTCGTTGTCTGCCTCTCTTTCTTCTGTACAGCATGAGCAGACCCCAAGGTTCACATCTAAAATAACATTTTATGATAAAACATACTGAAAGAAGACACAAAAGAACTTTTCACGTTTAACAAAGCCATTTATAGAGGCCGAAGCATACTAGGTCATCCTGCGACTGCTCTCTGACCCCCGTAGAGTCAGGAAATTACCAGATGCAGAACTGGTACTGAGCATGCTCAACACCCCCGGCCAGCACTCTCCAAGACAAACAACGAAATGATGAAACCTATACGGCCTTCGGCTTTCAGCCTTCTACGGTACTGTTTTTGCTTCCTCATTTAGTATGTTTTGTTATTAAATGCTATGTTTAATTTTGAACCTGGGGGTCTGTCGTCGTTTCCATCATTAGAAAACTACTGCTAGTATCGGCTCCAGCAGCTCATTTGCTCTCTGTCCTTCCTGACAGTGCCTTGCAAGATGGTCTTTGCTAAGCTTGTTGATCGGGTGACATGACCTTACCACCTCAGCTTGCGTTTCTTGACTGTTGTCAGACGGTTCTTGAAGGGATCTATGGCAGCATGTATTCTGTTGCGCACTTCTTTGTCTGTGATGTGAAGTGTGGGGTTTGAGCGCTCATGAAAATGTGAACAGTCGCAATATGAAAAGCCATTTTTACCTTTGATTATGTGTGGTCTTCGTCGGAGATGTGCAAGATCTACTTCTGTGAATGAGCAGTTAAACGTGTAGCGCCCCTGCACCTCACCAAGTCAGATCGCTACTGCAACCCTCTACCACAACACGAGTATTGTTTGACATATAGAACATTTCGTGATATTGGATCACTGTAAAACACAGGAACATAGGTCGTCCACGAAAGCGCTATAAAGGCAACCTGAAGGAGAACCTGAGAGGGTGTGGCATCACACCACCCGAGTTGCAAGCAGGCGCTGAATCGTGCCCACTGGCGAGCTGTTTCCCGTAAGGCGTCCGAATTACTATAGAGGCAGCAACATGTGGTACCCCGTGAACGTCGCCACAGAGCTGCGACGGTCCCAGCGACATCAGACAGGGCCTGCAGAGCCACTTAGACTTCACAAGGGAGACGCACAGATCCCCCGTCATCCTTGAACCTAGGGACAGCCGACACCTAATACATCACCATCATTATGGCTTTTTGTTTGAGAGTTATGGACTGCCAAAGATGCTGGTAAAAACTTTTATGTTCAAAATTAGCGTGACCTCGATGGGTTTTTTGGCTGCTGTGGTTAGTCCTTTTTTTTAAAAGCAATTCAGTTCGAATATATGAAAACACAAAAAAGATAACAAACAAACAAACCTTCCAAAAACGGCACAGGCACAGACTAATGATCCAACTCTTTGAGCTATTATCTACAAATACACACACACACACACACACACACACACACACACACACACACACACACACACACACAGAGGCGCAGATCAGTCCATTTTTGGGGCGGGGGGGGGGTTCCAAACTTTTTAAAGAGGAGGGGGGGGGGGTGTTAAAGGGCTCAGCCGAAACGTGATAGCGGGGGGGGGGGGGGGTAAGTGCTCAACCGAAACGTGAAAGCGGAGGGGGGGGGGGGGGGGGGGAAGAACGACCCTAGAGGAGTGCTTGGGGCTCAGCCAAAACGTGAAAGCAGGGGGGGGGGGGGGGGGGGGAGGGGTGTTTCATTACAAAATATTCCAATCTGGCGCATTCTGATGATGATCATTACCACTTTCAGGCAGCACATTTTGTTACTAATAAAAATAGTTTTTTTTTTTTTTTAAAATTTTATTAAAATTATTTTGTTCTGTTTGTGGGGGGGGGGGGGGGGGGGGGGGTTTTTCCGGAAAACCCCGGAACAACCCCCCCCCCCCCCTCGTCCGCCCCTGACACACACACACCTCCCACTCCCAAGTTGGAGGAACTTCCCACCCCCACCCCCTAACCCCCCTTCCCAACTCCCCACCCCCCCGAACTTCCCACCCCCACTACCCAACTTCCCACCCCCCAACTTCCCCCCACCCCACCCCCCCAGCCGCAATCTCTCATAAAGAATAGAGACCTACACCGCGGGTCCTCTCATGTCCGCAACAAAAAAAAAACGTGTGGTCTAAAACATAATTAAAAGTGTTCGTTTTTTTCTATGAAATACATGTGGGAAAAAACCCTACAAGTGACGTTTTTCGACATACACCAGTGGCATTCGTCCCAATCTAACAAAATTAGAATCTGGAAAAAAAAACCCCGGTTTGAAAAAAAAAAAAGGAGAGCAAAAAAATGGTTCTGCTTAACCGCGTTGCCCCCATCTCCCCTCCCCTCCCCCGCCCCTCATTCCCTTTCCCCTGCCCTCATCCCCACCCCTGCCCTCATCCCCACCCCTCCCCCACCCTCCTGCTTCTCACCCTCCCCCCACCCCCCACTCCCCACCCCCCCACCCCCCCCACCCCCCAGAAACAAAAGAAAACCCTGGGGGAGATTTTGTCCATTTCCCACCTTAACCCGTAACCAAAACTTTTCCCCGCACCCGCCCTCCGTCCCGTCCCCCTCCCCCCGTCTTTCCCCCTCCACCCCCACCCCCTACCCACGCCCCCCTACCCCCACCCCAACACCCCCACCCTCTAGCCCCAACACTACCCCCCTCCCCCTCCCCAACACTCCCACCTCCTCACCCCCAGACCCTACCCCCCACCCCCTGTCCCCACTTTTACCCCCACCCCCTCACCCCACTCCTCACCCCCCACCCCCTTATCCTCACCCCATTCTCCCACCCCACCCCCGTATCACCACCCCCATATCCCCACCCCCCATACCATCCCCAATCCCTGCCCATCCTACCCCCACCCCTGAACTTCACCGACTGAATGCAACTTGATAGTGTGTCTCTCTTCCCTTTTTAACACATACCCAGTCCAGGTGGCTGTTGGGGCTCCCCTTTCCTCTTCTCCATTTGGGCATGGCGCGGAGAGCTTGGACAGATGCTGTCTGCGCTATGACCCTGGTATCACCAAAATGGAGCTGAACTCGCTTGCCTCCCTCCTTACCACATTAAACGGAGTCGCAGCAGTAACTTTCAGTAACCAGAACTGAGGCTCAGCTGTGGCCATTGGCAAACACAGATCTATTTCTTGGCTTTTCTTTGCATGCCCATTGATACCAATTAGTGGTGGCCCGCATAGAAGAACTTTGCACATAGGGCGACACGATCCTGAACTGAACATGCAACAGCAGGTCACCCGGGTCCTGCAGACTGGCTTCTGCGAGTTGCAGAACGTGTCTAAAGCCAAAGATCTGATGAATGTCTCGATGGCAAAATCTTTTGTTTCAGCAACGATTTTATCTAGATTGGATTATTGCAATTCTCTGTTTGCAGAGGCGCCCTTATGTCTCCTCAAGAGACTGCAGGGAATCCAGAATGCAGCGGCCAGAGTTGTCTCAAAAAAGAAAAAAAACTGACCATATCGCCCCAGTTCTCAAGGCTCTTCATTGGCTCCCTATACAAAAGAGGGTTAGGTCCAAGTTGGGAGTTCTCACTCATGCTTGCTTTCACTCAGTGGGCCCCTCCTATCTTCAGAACATTGTCCCACTATACAAACCTGCCAGGAACCTGCGCTTGGGAACACAGCCCCTTCTAAGGCCTCGAGTTTCATCCAAGAGGTGTTTCGGCTCTAGGGCCTTTCCATCTGCTGGGCCAGCAGTGTGGAATTCCTTGCCTGAGGCCCTCAGATGGTGCTCCTCGCAAAAAGACTTCAAGCGACAACTCAAGACACATATCTTTAAAAAAAAAACATTTTAGACCTCCATTGTGCACTACGAGTAGTTTTCAATAAGAAACAGCGAGTTACAAAAAGTTGGTGATGGTGATGATGATCATGATATTCGATGCAGTAAACATATGTCAATGAAAAGTAAGCATAATCTACACAAGCACACATGAAGGCCCATGAGGAAAACAATATGAAGACATCTATGTAACAAATGAGAACACAGTTTTGGTGGGTAACTGGAGAGGCATGTGGAGGAGAACGAAAGAAAAGTGAATGCTCGCTGGGAGGGGAAAGGAAATGCATGTCGTCTGTCCCTTTCTTGAGGATGAAGTGATAACGTTGTTGTTCTTCATGAGTACAGGGGTGATGGACCATGTGCAGTACCAGTTCTGCGTCCAGACTCCTCACAGGACAACCTAGTATGCGCCGGCTATCATGTGGCTGTGCTCTACATGCAAAGTTCTCTTATGGGGGCCGCCGCGAAATAGGTCGTTCCCCGACTGCTCTTTGAACCACAGAGCCAGGAAATTTCCATGAGCAGAACTGGCCCTGCGCATGCCCCAGCACGTACACTCCAAGACCAACAGCGTTATTACTCCATCTTTAAGGGAGGGACAGACCACACGCCTTTCCTCTCTGAGCGAGTACACAAAGGTGTTCTTTCATTTTCCTCCTCAAGCCCCCCCCCCCCCCAACACCAACCCCCCCCCCCCCCCCCCCCCGCTCTCAATAATTAATGTTCTTGTTTATACGTGGATTTTTTCGTCATTGTGAAAGTGTTGTGAGACTTCTTCTTTGCCACGCAGATTATATCACTTTTCATTGACATGCATTTCCTGTATCGTATCCAAACTGTACTTGCAGAGAAACCTCACTTTACACGTTTGATGTGATGTACATTGTAAGCGTTCCGTATCTGGGTATAGATAATGTTCCCATGAGAAATACCAACCCATAATCCATTGCAACTTGTAACCCTCCAACCAACTGCCACTTCGTCCATCCTCACGTAAATCAATTTACTTGACCCCATCTAGTTTGCTCTAAATGCACCATCCACGTAGAGACTCGCATTTGTCGAGTCCCCAATGACTCTGGAATGGTATGAGCCATGCTTTTTTTTAAACCTCAGGTCCTCTCTTTCAACGGCCCTGGTATCCCCCAAGTGGAGCTGAAGTCAAAGATTATAGGTTACACAAAGATAGCTCATTAGCTCATTGTTGTGAGGATCGAGACACGTTGCGCCCCAAGCAACTAGAACTATGGGGAAGTAATCACAACGCTTAGAGACATGTAAAAGTGCTTGTTTGTCGGCGCGTTTCTGATGCGTTCCGATCATGTTTGTGAATACATTTACGGTGTAATGTGTAATAAAATGATTTGCTGCAATAATGGGGGTGTTTTGGCTTTGTTTTTTGTAGCAGGCGTTGTGAAATCGAAATATTTGGTTCATCGAAATGGATGGTTCTGCGCATGCGCGTGAGCCTATAGTCCGTTTAAACATTGCTCTGTCAGTGGAGACGCTACTGACTTCGCACGCCCGGGGAGTTATGCCAAAGATCCGGCCGCGTTAAAGCATGCAAAAATATTAATTAGATTAAAAACTAATCGAAAATAGTCATATTAGACTGTTTTAACGTATACTTTCTGCACAAAACCCACAGAAGATAAGTAAACAAACCTCACCGTATGTACGGCTAGCAGACGAATAATCTTTGTCTCCACTGACAGAGCAATGTTGAAACGGACTATAGGCTCACATTTCGATGAACCAAATATTTCGATTTCACAACGCCTGCTACAAAAAACAAAGCCAAAACACCCCCATTATTGCAGCAAATCATTTTATTACACATTACACCGTAAATGTATTCACAAACATGATCGGAACGCATCAGAAACGCGTCGACAAACAAGCACTTTTACATGTCTCTAAGCGTTGTGATTACTTCCCCATAGTTCTAGCCGCTTGGGGCGCTGCGTTTCCGAGCGTCTTGTAACTTTATATAGCAAAAGCTCGGCATGAGCTATCTTTGTGTAACCTATAATCTTTGCTTAAACTTAAAGCGTCGGCACAGTCTATGTCGGATTCCCCGCCGATTGCTTTGTTTACCTTCAAAGCAATACAGCCCTTGACCCACCCTTTGAATTAGGTCTGCTTTCGTCCCCGACAATGGCTGTTGCATTTCCCGTATGAACTGCTTTAATTCCGGCACACGCCATCGTTCGAAATTTGCAGCGTCCATTGCCACCATATTTTTAATAATGCAGTGTACTGACCAAGCAGGCGCGATAACACTTGCGCTTAGCTTGTCAGGGGAAGCAACAACCCCGTCCGTTGCAGACCCTAATAGGTGCGCTTATAGCTCAGCCAAAACGTGAAAGCGGGGGGGGGGGGGGGGGGGGGGGGGGGGGGATTTTCGCGGACAAATGTTCCAATCTGGCGCATTCTGATGGCGATCATTACCACTTTCAGGCAGCACATTTTCTTACTAATAAAAATAGGTTGTTTTTTTTAAATTACCCCCCCAAAAAAAATGTTGGGGGGGATGTGTGTGTGTGTGTGTTCCGGAAACCCCGGAACACCCCCCCCCCACCCTCGTCCGCCCCTGTTAACTAATTGGTAAGGCGCTTATAAATCCACACATTATTATTATTATTACATGCAAAGTTCAAAGCTCCGATGATCAATTGCAGTTCTTTCAAAGGGAGTTTTGGATGGAGGAAGATGCAATTGATGACGTTTGTGCATGTGGACAGTTTGTAATGGGGGAGGGAGCCCAACTTCATAAGTACAGTGTCCAACTTGCACCCCAGGAAGGTCATGATTGTTGAAGGAGGATGAATTTTGTCTGCTGGAAGGAGGACTCCAATGTCCGTGCAGGTCGTTTAAAAGACCTGAAGGTGGCGTCGGCATGTATCCTGTGTATGTAGAGGCAGAGAAGAGGAAGTCATCTAGAACGTGGACTGTTATCGCGATGTCAAGTTTGTGAACGGCTATCCAGTGAAGTACTGAACTGAAGGACTCAAATATTGAGCAACTGGAACTGTAACCCATCGGGAGACATTTATCATAGAAAAAATCCATTGTCCCAATGCATTCCAAGGAGCGGGTATTGAGAGGGATGAAGCAGGACAATGCAGAAGGCGTCAGCAATGTCTGTTTTTGCCATGTAACAGCTTTTGCGGATGTGAGGATGTGAGAGACTGCCAGGTCAATAGATTGGAAGGAGACGAGAAAATTCACTGGGAATGCCATCTTTGATGGAGCTTCCTCGGGGAAAGGAAAGATTGTGGATCAGGCGGTGAGTGTCTATGGTCCAGGCCACTACCATCCGGCCTCGGACCAGCCAGCAGCTCCTGTACCCATGGGTTAATAAAGTTGTGGAAAGCAGCTACGACTTGTCTCATACCTGCGCCCTTCTACCAACAAGCCTCGAGCTCCCCACAGCTCGAGCAATACCACCGGCTTCGTCTTCTTCTTCATATAGTACTTTCAAAGACCAAAATAATTGTTGCAAATCAAAAGGGGGAGGGGGCGGGGGGGGGGGGGGGGGTTGCAGAATGCTCCACCTTCTGCCTTTGTACAATTTTGTGGCTATTCTAGATGGGAGGCAGTCTGGACAAATGTACGTCTAACACTTAGTGTGTTTAAAATCCTCTCCATCAATATCATACAGAGAGAGAGAGAGAGAACGAACGAACGAACGAACGAATGGTTTATTTTTGTTAGGCCACCGGCCCATCACAACACAATTACACATAATATGCTTCTTCGGCCATAGCAATAGAAACAGCTTCTTTTCTTCTCTTGAATGCATAATACAAATACGTTGCAACCGCTCGTACTGCCTTAGGCTCCTCCAGCGACAGGAGTACCTTAATATCAAAGGCATATATTATTCGTCATCAACCTGCGTATATACATTCGTCTGAGATCTTCATAGGCAGGACATTCAAGTAACAAATGCTGTTCATTTTCGTCTGTTTCATAGCAAGCTGGACATAAGTAAGCATTATCAGCTCGCTCCGTAGCAAATCTGTATTTATGCGTGAACAGATCGCTGAATCCCATCCTAAAAAGAACATAAACATCTCGAAAAACTTTTTTATCTAATATATACAAATATTTCTCTCTATGCAATTCTGTCTTAAAGGATCTGTACAGTTCATATCTACCACTCGCTGATATTGAAACTGTCCATACATTCATGTATTCAGTGATAAGGCGCTTTCTGAACTCGAGCAAGAACTCTTGTCTCATTCCGTACATTCTGATTACGCCATACATCAGCAAAATCATATCTATGCAATACTTCTTTTATTTTATCAACCCAGTTTCCATTATTTCCCGAGATGAGCATCATCTTGTATACTTTGTTAGGGTATCTAGTTGCCTCCATCCTAAGTACACGCAACCAGTACTTAATAGCCCGTAAAGTTGCATTGATATACAGTGGGTATCTTCCGATTTCACCATACGTCATCAAGTTAGGAGCTTGTAAAGGAACATTGAGAAATCTTTTCATAGCTTGTAGGTGCACAGATTCTATTTCCGAACAGTTGTACAGTCCCCACAATTCTGATGTATACAAAAGTACCGGCTGTATTTGGGTAGTGAACATTTTGAAATACTCATCTGGTGACACATTTCCTAATTTTTGTAGACACTTGACTTAGTCAGTTGAATCATACCAGCTTTTGCTCTAAGTACAAGATCAGACTGTAAAATACTAAAGGACAGTCTCGAAGTGAACAGTGCTCCAAGATATCTGTACTCATTCACAGTATCAATTCTTTCCGTACCCAGATACCACTTCTCATGATCTGCCAGATAACCACCATTTCGGAAAACAATGACCTTTGTTTTTTGCTGGTTTACATCCAGACCAACTGTGTCTGAAGCTTTTTTGAGATTGTTCAATTGGTTTTGCAGACCAACGACTGTGTCCGATACAAGAACTATATCATCTGCGAACAGTAACAGATATATAATCGTAGCATCAGGCATTAGCTGAATACCATGTTTACCATGTTTGATTACAATCTTAGCCACATAGTTCACTACAAGAGAAAAAAAGTATCGGACTCATTTTACATCCTTGCTTTAATCCCTTGGTATATGCAAATGAGTCGCTGTAGCGACCGTTGCACCTTACACTGCTTTGAACATCAAAATACATTGCTTGGAGCATCTGGAGTAGTCTCCCATTTATGCCATAACCCCGAAGAATTTGCCAAAGTACATTTCTATTTATACTATCGAACGCTTTCTTAAAATCCACAAAAACAGCATACAGTTTTCTATGCCTTGACAGATATCTATTAATTACTGAGTGCAGAACAAAAATATTGTCCATCGTCGAATAACCTTTTGTTGTGACGTTTTCTCGAACCTACTCGCAACATCGCAGGCGCAGTTGATTGTTGTGTATCGGTCAGGTCACGGCCTTGACCCGCGCGCGACCGAGTTAGGCTAATATTAGCTTGTTGTGACACAGTAAGTCAGTCGCGTCGCAGTTAGGAATGTGGGAGTATGTTCGATATCGTACTGGTATTTTCTAGAAATTGTGTAAAGGTATATAAGGAGCGAAAGCGAGTGAGAGGGGAGAGCAGCAGATACGACAGAGTTAAAGGTGAGAGCTTTGACTCCCAGGGGAGCGAGTTTCTGCTGTGTGCTAGCGAGCCTCTGCAGTACTGTAAGCAGAGTGAAGCTGTGTGAGCGCTATACGAATTGCTGTTGCTGATTTTCACCACTGTAGAGATCAGTGCGTGAATAAAGTTCATTGGAAACGATCACCGGAGTCTGTCACTGTGACTTCCTAGCGCAAGCCAGGAGAACCCCCGTACATCAAGATATTGCAGAGAGGAGTGCAACATTGGTTCCACAGACGGCGAACAGCAGTGACAGTCTACGACGGAAATGGACGGCGAGAAACGCGCAACACGATCCGCTGCACGTGCAGAGGCGACAGAGCAACCAACGGAAGACATCGCAATGATGATGAGACTTCTGCTCGACCAACAAAAGGAAGAAAAACGTCACAGAGAACAGAAAGAGCTAGAAGAAGCCCAGCGTCGCCAGCAAGAAGCTGCAGACCGCGAGAGGGAGAAGGCAGACCGCGAGCGGGAGAAGGCAGACCGCGAGCGGGAGAAGGCAGAGGAGAAGGCAGACAGCGAGCGGAAGGAGGCAGAGGAGAAAGCCTACCGTGAACGGAAGGAGGCAGAGGAGAAAGCCTACCGTGAACGGAAGGAGCAAGAAGAAGCAGAGCGTGAGAGGGAGAAGGCAGAGGAGAAGGCAGAGGAGAAAGCCTACCGGGAACGGAAGGAGCAAGAAGAAGCAGAGCGTCGCCAGCAAGAAGCTGCATACCGTGAACAGAAGGAGGCGGAAGAGAGGGAACATCACCTGCATCAGGAAGAGTTGCTGCAAAACATCAAAGCCGGGACAGAGGGACTTCAGAGGGAAATCGAGGCAGTAAGCTTTCGCTTAGGAGAGGAGGTAGACCGCATTGATGCTAATCTCCAACAGGAAGCAGCGCGCCTCAACTCCCTCGAAGGGGAAGTAACCCGCCTCGACACCGTCATCTGCAGACTGGAGAGAAAGCTGGAAGAGAAAGAAGAAACAAAAGCAAGCTCCTCTTATCCAGCCAGACTTTACACCCAAGATAACCACCAGGCCTCCAAGCAACTGCGAGCCGAGGCGTCACCATTCTTCTCAAACCAGGAAGAGGCATACCCCCCAGCCGGTCGTCCAGTGCAGCGGCCACAAACGTACGACGGGAAGGCACCGTGGGATGCCTACCACATTCAGTTCGAGGTGACTGCGCAGATCAACGGTTGGGGAGAGCGGGAGAAAGCGAGTTTTCTCATCTCCAGCCTGACGGGACAAGCGCTGACAGTCCTGGAAACCATTCCACCCGAAGGCAGGAATGACTACACTGCCCTCGTTCGGACCCTCCGTGACAGGTTTCAAGATTCCCGAAATGCAGACCAGGCTAAGGCAGCACTCTACACGAGAAAGCGCAAAAAGGGAGAATCACTCATCGAGTTGGCGGCTGACATCGAGAGGCTGGTGAGGCGAGCGCACCCTGCGTTTAACAGGGAGGCAATCGACGATTTGGCTCGGGAGAAGTTTATAGATGCCCTCGTCGACGACGAAGCGAAACGCCAAGTACAGGTGTTGGCTCCCTCTACCTTGGCGGAAGCAGTCAACACCGCTCTCCGTGTCGAGGCTATCGCTCAACGCGAGGAAGCGACCCAGCGAGCATCTCACTCTCATAGGATCAGAGCCATTGGCAGCCAGGAGAAGTCAGGGCCGGATCTAGGGGGGGTGCTGGGGGTGCTCGAGCACCCCCCCAAAAAAAAAAAAAACAAAAAAAAAAACCTCCGTGGCAGCCGGGAGTTGGGGGAAGGAGGGAGGGGGGGGGGTGGTTGCTCAAATATGTTGATCTACTTCCCACCTCATCGGATATCGGCACACTTTGCTTGGTAGCAGAGACAGTATAGTTAGTAAAAAGCTTGGGAAGGAGGGGGGGGGGGGGGGGGGGGGAAAAAGATGCTGGGCCCAGATGCTGTACTACTCTCCACTTGGTATAAGCACACTCTACTTGGCAGCCAAGGTAGCTGGGAGGGAGGGGGGGGGGGGGTGCTGCTATAATTAAGATGCCTTCCTTTTGCTACTCGCACAGACAAATCAAACCCGGGCAGAGACAGGAAGAATCTGTGACCAAACAAAAACTCTTGGAAATGACCGCACTGCCAGATTGCACAGATTTGCACCATTTTTCTCAAAATTTTCCGGGGGGGCATGCCCCCGGACCCCCCTAGAGGGGCGTGCCTGCTTCGCAGGCACGCACTCGTGGCTTCGCCACTTCGATGAGAAGACCCTAAAACAATTTTAAGCACCCCCCCTCAAAAAACTTTGATCCGGCCCTGGAAGTCGGAGGGTGACGGCGACACACTCTCTCTGAACCAGTTTCGCCAGCTGATGGCGGAGTTCTTGGAGAAGATGCAAAACCGCTCTTTCCGTCAAGACGGACAGCAAGGGCAGATCAGATGTTATAATTGCGACAAGACAGGCCACATCGCTCGCCGCTGTCCACAGGGAAGGAAGAAGACCACCACAGCCCAGGAAAACTAGGATGCGCCGGGCTTAAGGGGCATAGCCCGGCGTCCTCTGCCTCCACCGCCCCACATCGCATCAGTCATCGGTTGAAGGGTGTCCGCGTAGACCCAGGAGGGCCGGCGATCGAGGTGCACATCAACGGCAACCGTCATCAGGCACTGATCGACTCAGGAGCGACCATTTCTGTGATAAAGACTGGTCTGTACCCCTTCCAGAGAAGAGTGGAATCGGCGATGATGCTCACTGAAGTCATGCACAGACCGATCCCTGTGCACGGCGTCGTGACAGTGAAGGTGAAGGCCGTGAGCTAGTTGTTTCTCACCCCTTTGTGATCGCCGATGTAGAAGATGACGTCATCCTGGG
>JAWQFJ010024105.1:5000-36122 GCA_034096865.1 Theodoxus fluviatilis | reverse complement strand
ACGGACGCCCGCTCTCCCTTCCCGTCCCGCTCTCGTCAGCGATTGAAGGGAGCCGCTCGCCTGCCAACCCCTCGCGGCCGCCCGCAATAGCCGCGCGACGCGGAAGAGAGATCGCGACTGTCTGCTCGCCCGCCGTGCCGCGCCCGCCCGCTACTGCGGCCTAGTGCATCGAGAAGCTCCGCAGAGAGCAACGAGGAGACGGCGTCTAAAGGCGTCCCCTCTAGTCATATTCCTCTTCCGCATATGCCCGCTTCCCGCTGATATATACGGAGCGCGCGAAGAGCCTCCTGTTCAATTACTTGACGGAGCACGCCTCGTGGCCCCTTGCACCCGCGGTAACCTCCCTCTCTCTTCCATCTCTCTCACCATCTTAGCATCGCAGGAGAACCATACCTCCCCTTTAAGTTCCGCGCTCCCCCATTCCGAGCCCGCCATATTTTTTTCGCGCTAGGAAGTCTCAAACATAATCTGTATCGATCAAGACTTGCAAAAGTCTTGCGCACGGGTGAAGTAATGACTGATTGTCATCAGTAATTGTCAGGTCGGTAGGCACAGTGGAAGAGAAACATCTGCCCTATCTGCACTTGTCGCGCAGGGGGTTCCTGCCGTCTTGGTAATGCCCGTGGCGGACTCTCCAGCTGTCACCCCTGCAGGCTCAGCAGCTGCTCTCGCTGCGTTGCTTGGCGTTCCCGTTGACAGCGCAAGTCCGTCTCTCCCACGCGATGTCGCTGGCCATTGGTCGTGGTCACATCTACAGTGCACTCCTGGAAACGGCGTGGGATACGTAGGGCGCTGCAGACTGGTCTCACAAGGGAAGAGCAGCCAGCGAGCCGCGATGATTTGTCGCCATCGCTGTCGACACGGTTCCACTCACTGAAAGAGTCCCCTGATGACACTTGACCCAACCCATCACCGCCAGCGCTTGCTGCATCTTTCCTCCAGAGTTGCTGGAACATTTCCATGAGATCCCTCCTGCCCGATTCACCGAACTCTTCATGAGACATCATCACTTTAGGAGGGTCTTACACGATTGCACACGGTGTGTCAGAAGGCAAATTTCACTCGCCTGGCCCGGAGTCGCCGCTTTTGCTGTCTGCATGGAGTGCACGCGCTTCTCCATCGGCAGATGAATCTTTCGCTGAGGGTTCATTGGCTTTGAACCTGTTTGAAGTTTCTCTCATTTCAGTGTTTAGTCGAGCAGAAGAAAGCGACTCACCATGAGAAGTCTGCTTACCAATTATTCTCTTGGCGTCGCTGTTGGTCTCGTCGCAATTGCGCAGGAGGTCTTCGTCTCCAGCAGCCAGTTGAACGCCGTATGTAAGATGATTGACCGTCCCGACACATAAACCAACGCACTACAACTGTGGTGTCTCTCTCTATCTCATGGAGAGAGAGAGAGAGTGAATGAGAGAATGAATGAGAGAGAATGAATGAGAGAATGAGAGAGGGGGGCAGGGAGAGAGAGAGAAAGAGAGAGAAAAAATGGATGAGATGATGAGATAATGAGAGAGAGAGAGAGAGGGAGGGAGAGAGAGAGAGAGAGAGAGAGAGAGAGAGAGAGAGAGAGACAGTGTGTGTTACAGAAGATGGAAATACATGAGCGTTATTAATGTAATGAAGTCGACCAGAGAAACTTTTATAAGGAATCAAGCCGTCTGAAGATCAGTGTTCCATGGACGACCGAGTAATAATTTGTGTTTACCAGTCATTCGAAACTTCTTCATGTCTCGTGCTAGTTTACTCAGATGACTTAATACTGCGCTTTGCTTACACTGAAGAGCGCGAGGCGGAAGGACATCACCACATCATACCCGCTCATTTCGCGACTCGCCACTCCTGTCCCTCAAGGAAACGACGCGTGACAGGCAGATTGCTGCAGCTCGATGCCCTCAAACGAACTTTATGATCTGTTTATCGACGTCTAGCCTCCACCACACAGCCACAGGTCCACTGCCTGCTCTCAAGGTTACTAGAGCAGTCAACTGGCCAAGTGACCGAGGACTCTTGACCTTGTGAAGGAGGTGGCGAGTAGTCACGCAGTGCCACGTGCACGGCGGAGCGAGAAGGGCCGGATTCCGCTGCAGCACCTCGGGGCAGTTCGCGCTTCGTCGCCTTCCTTGCCGCAAGCCCCTCCAAGGCTGCACCAACATGGCCACCGGCCGCTCCCTGGAAGGCCCTGTCCGGGAAGACCGAAGCTGGCGGGCCGGGGATCGGAAACTAATGGTGTGAGTAATGCCTCAATATCGCAGAACTGCGGGCAGCGCCGCTCCCGGAGGCGTCCACGTGGAAAGTTTCCCCGGACATGTTTGTCCACGCACAGGCGGACTGGGAGGAGAGAGAGTCTGCTGCGGCGGTGCCAAGTCCCTGCCAGGAAAGGGCGATCGTTACCCCAGGCTCAATCAATCGCCTGCACGCCTGCCTTTGAACCTGGCGGCCCCATGGCTACTATGGCCGTGCGCTCTCTCCTAGGCCGTCGCTTTGTCACCATTGTTTGGCGCGCACGTATGGTCCGAGCGTCCGCACAATGCCCGCTTTTGTGGCCGCAAGCTTGTGTCAAAGAGGCTTGACCGCTGGAGCTCCCTCCCTGGTTAGCGACCTGCTTCCACTCAAAGAAGTTATTTGACGCCCTCGGAGAGGTTTTCCCTTCTGGCATTCTTCAAAATCACCAGGCAGCGTTGTTCAAAGGGCTGGGTTATAGCTGGCGAAAACTGCTTCCTTTTATACTGAATATACAGGTTTTTAGAGAATATGCTTACAAAAAGTTGAGGGAGCCATAACGTTTTGATTGAAAGGTTCATGATTCTTTAAATTACGTAATTAGACTCTTGTTCCATGCACTGAGAAACAGGAGACAAATGACATTAAACAGGATTCACGAAAACCATAACACTCTCAAGTCCTGCATGACAACATGTACGCTTATTGGCGTCCAAGCGAATCAGGTTTACCCGAGCTAACTGAAGCATGAAACGAGGAGGGTGGCTTGAAGACAAGTTTATTGATTCCCTCTCGACACAACCATGGTATAGATTGAGGCAAAACCTTGACGACAAGATACGACTAGTAGGAAGCGACGATGTTTTGTCGACACAAAGCGCACACGTCTTAATGACAGGGCACCGACTCCTGTATTCAGCCAATATTGCTGTTGCCCTTTGTAGTTATCGTGATCTGGCGAAAAACACGGGTAAGTAAAAGGAAAAAGGAGGGGGGAGGGGGAGAAAGAGAGGGGGGAGAGGGGGAGGGGGAGGGAGAAGGAGAGGGAAAGGGAGAGGGGGGAGAGGAAGAGGGGTAGGGGGAGGGAGAGGGAGAGGGAGAGGGAGGGGGAGAGGGAGAGGGAGAGGGGAGAGAGAGAGGGGGTAGGGAGAGGGAGAGGGAGAGGGGGGAGAGGGAGAGAGGTAGGGGGAGGGAGATGGAGAGGAAGAGGAAGAGGGGGGAGAGGAAGAGGGGGAGGAAAGCAGCATGCTAAGAGAAATGGAGTCAGTAGGTGCTCACCACAATATAAAATTCATGATCACTGGAATGCCGTTAGAAAGGACTATGGGTGAAAACGATCTGAAAAAAGTGCATGGAACTCCGTCATCATGCTCTGATTTCTTCCGTCGTTGCTGAATTCTTCATAATGCCCTTGCTAGGTCACTACTCATCCATCAACGCGAAAAAAGAAAGCCTACGTGATGACAAGGTAGATGACCCTCACGACGATGAAAATTATCGTCCTTTTAGTAGAAAGAATAAAAACTTTCTGTACCGAACTTGCACATTGATTCATTAATTCTTTTTTCATACCGTATGATGTAATGAGAGATGACGTAGATCTAAAGAAAACTACGAAATGCCAAAAGCCAGTGGTCAGGAGAATGAGAAACATGCAGAGCAAGATCCTACACGCCATCGGCTCTTCTCCGTGGAGTCTTACTCTGGGGTCTGACTGTACATAGCAAACGGGACTAATGAAATCAGACATTGCCATCTATGATTTAGTAATGAGGTGTTTTTTTTCTTCTGCCACATCATAAATTGACCCATCAGTGGATGGAAACCTTTTGATTCGCACTTGAGATAGGAGCGTTTTTAAAATTCTTCATGACAAGTAAATCCCTATTCTGATTGGACTTCACTCTTTGTTAGTGATGACGAATGCAATGAGGTTTATGGACAGTGGCAGTCTTCATCCACTTATAGTCCCACAGTGTACCCAAACAGTATGGAAAATCTTGAGTGAGAGTGGTGTGCGAACATTCCGAAAAAAAATGTGTAGAGCTGAAGAGCAACTTTCATGCAGTTAGTGACCACATCTACATGTAACTAGGGGATTTTCGTCCTTTTCTTCCTCGTGTGGCGATCGGTATGCGTCAAACAGCGTGCGGTAGCACGAAGATAGTTCGTCCGGCTCCTTTATGGTAGGTCGACACTCGGATGGCAAAGTACGAAAAACGGCTGCCAGCACCACAAACACGCCTGTATCGCCCAAGCCCTTGGCCGTGAAGCTTTCCGTGCACACCGCAGTATCTCCACCACAGGCGGCCAGTGAAGCAGAGAGAGCAGCAGGGGGGTCTGTATCTGCTGTCTGGTTACTTTCACTCCGTGCAGGTTCTCGTGTGCCGCACCCTCATTGAGGCAGCCCCAGCAGCGTCCCACAGGTTTTTCACAGCCCTGCTCATCAGCCATGCACCACTTGATTAACGGCATCAGTCCTTAGCAGTAGTCACAGTTCCACACCTGTTCTGCAATCTGAGCCCCCTGCTTCGTGAAGCAACAGTCAGGGTGATTATTTCTGCCTGCTTGTTCAAGCTTGCTTTTCATGGAAACTGAAGTGCTGGCAGTCCAGTCAGTGCAAGAGAGCATGCACATTTCTGTAGGGGAAAAAAGTCCTTTCTGTGATACGACCAGTCTCGATTAATTTAGTCCATGTATACTGGATATAGAGAAAACAGTTTGAAGCTCATAATAGACATGCTCACTGATACATCAGTAGATGCTTTGCAAACGGTAGATTCACCAATGCAATAGTTGAAGTGTTTTATTTTTGCGCTTAAAAGTGTCTTCAGTTTAGTAGTCGTCATATCGGAGGCGACGTGTACTTGCATTCATTGACTCATCTATATACGTGTATATGTTGGTGAAAATAAACCATCTTTAAACTTAAAGACGCCCTGTTTTGCACAACAAGGTATTTATCCCATTACGACAACCAGTGTTTGTTGCTTCAACGGCAACTCATTTGTTTTTAGTACGCTACATCGCTACATTGCCCACAGACAAATATACTGAATAGGTGAAAGAAGAAGTTCTGCGCCTCGTTCTTGTTGGCGGAAATTAGACCAGGTCTTCATCAGACGAGCACTCAGACGTGCTGAGATGCTTCCGTCATCCAACTTCCAGCCGTAATGACGTGTGTCTCCTGCTTCTTATCCCTCCCAATGGAAAAACCACGCAACATCCAGAGCGGGGTGTTCAAAGTGGAGACAACTCGTGACCATCGTGTCGACTTGTCTGACTGCAATTCTTCAAAGGGTCATGCTGTTTCTTGATGAATCTGCAAACATAATTTCAACAGAGCATCAGGAGAGAATGAAGAAGAAAAGGAGAAGAAGCAGCAACAGCGTCGATGTCGGGGCAGCAAAAGTAGCAGTAGAAGCAGAGATGAAAGCAGCAGCAGCAATTACAACAGCAGCAGCAGCTAGGAGACCAGAAGCAATGGAAGAGTAGGAGGCAGAGAAGCAGAAGTAGTCGATGAGAGGAGCAGCGGAAGGAAGAGGAAGGTAGAATATCCACGACAGCGAGATAAGTATCAATATTGAAGACGGACTGAAAAGGACAGCTTTCCAAATAGCACTGTGCCTTCAGCGATGCAAAGACTGATGACGACTACACTACACGCACTTATTGCATCTTTGTCTTGCATGCAGATAACTCCTGCCCCACACAAACATCTTTTCGCGGTTTATTGACTTATCTTCTTATCTGCAAGGTTATATCAGAGTTCTTTCTCTTTGTTGTTGCTGTTATTTATATTTTGATATTAAACAACAGAAGCGACAATATTTTTCATTTACTAATTGAATGGACCTCATCTTGCAGACGATCATTGTTTTAAGGTAGAGTATCATGAGGGTTAAGCATAGAAGGTTGCAGGTGTCTATCTACGGGAAAATGTGTGTGAAACGAAATTGCTAGAACAGAATTGTGTTGATCATGAGAATCACAATAGAAAGACATAACATACTCGCATTGGTAGCACGGAAACAGAGCCGTCATCCTCAGGATTCTGATATGCAAGGGGTGCAGTTCACAGCGTGCATACCAATCAGGGCAATCACCTCCATTCACTGGACACGAAAGAATAGTTCAGTTCTCTCCGACAATCTTGTCTCACGACTAGCCATACTGTAAAAAGTAGATCTTTGGCTGTGCAGTATTGACCTTTCTGTTCCAGTTAAATATTAGAATGGCGCCATTGCCCCTTCAAATAAAGTATTCTCCAAAACTTGACTCTTGAAACAGAAACTCAAAATGCCTGACCAACAACAAAGGGGGGGATAACAGTTTGTTTCACATAAACTCCCCTGCGTCTGAACTCGAAGACTGAGGCACTCTAAACCAATCACAAGCATGACCTCAGGTCGTCCCAACAACCAAGGAAAGCAGCAATCTCACTCGGAGGAACTCCCCCAATGAAGGGACTCGAAAGTTGATACGCTCCGGACTGACCCCAAGAGACCATCCTCGCGTCAATTTCATTTCCAGCGTTGTCTTTGGACAGATGCACGTTTCGCGAGCGCGTGCTCGAGGCCGATTTAAGATGAATCGACTGACACTCCCCGGTGTGGAGATTTCAACTGAGTCCGCAACCCGAGAAACGATTTTCGCCCCAGTGTCAGCAGCCAATCTACTTGTCGCCACCTAGCGGCACTTGCAGGCGTCCGGACTGGCCCCGACGGCCATTCTGTCAAAATGGTCTGCTGGTTTCCTGAAGGTCAAGGGCTTTATGGAGCGGAGATAGCCGTCGGACCACCGCCGCCCAGCCAGCCAGGTCCCCTTGATGTCCTGACAGAAGTGTAATTGATTTGGAAAAGATAGGGAGAGGGATAATGTGTGTGTGTGTGTGTGTGTGTGTGTGTGTTTGTATGTGTGTGTATGTGTGTGAGGATGTGTTTATGTGTGTTTATGTGTGTGAATGCATGCGTGTGTGTGTTTGTGTGTATTTGTGGGTGAATGTATGCGTGCGTGTGTGTGTTTGTGTGTATGTGTGTGTGTATGTGTAAGTGTGTGTGTATGTGTGTGTGTGTGTGTTTGTATGTGTGTATGTGTGTGAGGATGTGTTTATGTGTGTTTATGTGTGTGAATGTATGCGTGTGTGTGTTTGTGTGTATTTGTGTGTGAATGTATGCGTGTGTGTGTTTGTGTGTATTTGTGTGTGAATGTATGCGTGTGTGTGTTTGTGTGTATTTGTGGGTGAATGTATGCGTGTGTGTGTTTGTGTGTATTTGTGTGTGTGTGTGTGCCTGTCTGCCAGTCTGCGTCCGGCCGCTCCCTTTATCCGTCTGTCTTTTTGTACCTCTCCCTCTGACTCTCTCTCTCTCTCTCTCTCTCTCTCTCTCTCTCTCTCTCTCTCTCTCTCTCTCTCACACACACACACACACACACACACACACACACACACACACACACACACACACACACACACACACACACACACACACACACACACACACACACACACACAGTTGCATATATATGCGCCTGGCATGCGCACGAGTGCGCACGGGCATGCATGCACACACACACAACCTCTACACACCTACACACACCTACACATACACACACACTCAACGCAAATACGGACACACAAAAACACATGCGTGCTCACACGTACGCCTTTCCAGAGCAGTGACCCCATAGTGGCAGGTAAAGGAGCACAAGAACGTGAGCTTGTGAGGGAGACGATCAGACGTACGTGCACACTCCAGAAATAAAGATCTTTTTGCAGGCCTTTATCTTGGCTTGTTAGTGATTAATCATCCCCATCCAAGGAGCTCGTGTTGTCTCCTCAAATCTAATCTCTACTTCCCCTGCTCCGCCTCCTGCAGTAAACTAGCACTTCCTGGCAGAGCCAGAGGCCCCTCATGAGACTTTTCTTTGGCACGAGCTGCAAGCAGACTTTTATCTGACACGATAGGAAGAGGTTGGCAAATTTACTGCCCAGGCCGTGGGGCTGCACGTTGCAGGGGAAATTCGGAAAATCCCTGCAGTCCAAGCTGCCTCGGGTTGCACAGGAGCCTTTGCAATGGCAACACCATCGCTCCGTGACAGAGACCCTCCGCATCTCGGCTTTGCATGAGCTAGAGGGGACGTGGGAGGTACCATTGGCTAGTAGCAGCGTCTGCAGCTTTCTGTGAACCCGAGTCAGTAGTGACTCTTTGCATGAGCTAGAGGGCACGTGGGAGGTACCATTGGCTAGTAGCAGCGTCCGCAGCATTCTGTGAACCCGAGTCAGTAGTGACTCTTTGCATGAGCTAGAGGGCACGTGGGAGGTACCATTGGCTAGTAGCAGCGTCTGCAGCATTCTGTGAACCCGAGTCAGTAGTGACTCTTTGCATGAGCTAGAGGGCACGTGGGAGGTACCATTGGCTAGTAGCAGCGTCTGCAGCATTCTGTGAACCCGAGTCAGTAGTGACTCTTTGCATGAGCTAGAGGGCACGTGGGAGGTACCATTGGCTAGTAGCAGCGTCTGCAGCATTCTGTGAACCCGAGTCAGTAGTGACTCTGGCACAGTTCGCAATGAATGCGTAATAGACTTGACCCTTCGTATTACGGAATTGCGCCACAAATAGTTCGTTCTGCTACTATTTTTTCTCCACTTTTACAGAAATCATTCAAATGTCAAAACGTGTTTCCATTTCAACACAAATATTTTATTTTATCGAATAAACGCTTGTTTATTGCCTCAATAAGCGTAATTTATGAGGTTTGTGCGAAATAGTCTTAGAACTATTTTAACGGCTCTCGTGTGACCCTCATTTGAATTTTTCGGACGAAATCCTTCCATCACGTGATGTCAACTGTGCTAGATCCTGTTTCGCCGGCAGGCAAAGTCTCTAGTGGACTAGAATGCGTCTGCAGCTGATGATTAAAATAGTTTGTTGTAACCACCGAAGTTTCAAGAGTAAGTTTCCGATATTTCCTGCTTCAAACTCTCTGCATACTGCATCTATTGCAGCGCTAGATCAATGCCTGCAGAATAACGACAAGAGGAGAGTGACCAAAAAAGTCTGTCAATACGTCGTAGTAAAGGCAAGCTTACAAAGCCAAGCTCCTCCTTCAGCTTTAATGGACTCCGAAAGCTTGCCTTTACTACTCTACCCCTGTGGGTTCGGGGTAAGAATTGACCCACCGCGTCTCCCTACGCGATTTGCAAGAGGCGAATATCTAGGGACACCGTGACGTGATTGGCGTATACTCCAAACTGTTCTAAAGATTTTCGTGCTTAATGGCCTTACAAAGGCTGATAGGCCGTAAAACCCCCACCAACCAACCAAGCAACCAAGCAACCAACCAACCAACCAACCTTTACTACAAAGTATTGCCAGACTTCTTTGGTCACCCTCCTCTTGCAGTTCAAGAATTATAGTCTGACACCGGTCCCTCACCTCTGTGATTGCCTCCATAATGAATCTGTTTCGGAACTGGACTGAAAGAGAATCCAGTTACTTCATAGTGAGGTGCTAGGATCAGCGTAATTGTTGATGCAGCTTCGGTGTCCCCCGGTGTCCCCCGGTGTCCTCCGGTGGCATCTTTCGCTGCTGCGGGCTGCCTCGGGCTGAACTACGTGTACTGGGGAGCGTTGCCTACGCTAGGTACCTTCCTCGAGGGCAAGCAGAGAGCGAGGCAAGCGTCGAAAGACGTCTAAAAAACGGCCAACCATCAACTGGCAAAGGCGGAAGTCCGAGAGAACATGGCTACGTCCAGACGCCTGAGTCGGTGAAGAAGTTGCCGATAGACGAAATAACTGACGATACAGATCTCACAGGAGTTTGTCACTCGATAGAACATACCATGGTGACATCTCAATTGGCACGAGAACTTTTTCAACGAAAAGAAAGCAACCCGGGTTCAATTTTAGACAATTTGGTCAAAAACGTTGTGCCTCGATACACTTCGATCAGTTCAAGGGACATAATTCAGAGAGTGGACATGTACGGTGTTACGTGTTTGCAAACTATAAAATAAATGTTGACAGTGTTTGTCCAGGAATAACCTGTACACATTCTCCTCAAAATATACAAATGATCACTCAAACAGAAAATACTTCCGTGTACGGACATGTTTACATTCTCGGACAGTGAGAATCACATTACACGCACTGCCGTCTATCAGCGGCAACTCAATAGGCACGGTCTCCGCCATTTTGGTTCATCCGGGCTTCTGCAGCGAGACGCAGCGAGATACCTCCGGAACTACCTCGGCGACCCTCCTTCACAGCGAGTGCCCCCTTGTGAACGAGACGCCGTTGGCAACGCCTAGCCCTCGAGTTTCTCTCGAGAAACCTTGCATAAGAAACGCACCCCTTGACGACGCTACGAAAGTCCACCAACCAGGCGTGCCGGCTGATGAAATTGGTTCAGGGATGACGTCAGCAGCAGCTCCGGCCGTGCGCTGTTTTCATCGGTGGTGCGAGAATAGCTATGGCACCTTAAAACAGGCAGAACGACAGTTCATCCCAATTATTTGCAATTATTTGCGCGACGACCTCGAGTGCAGCAGCTGCTGTGAAGAGTCGAATTCTTTGGGAATGAAGTACGTGCAGCGTGGCAGCAGGCATGCGAAATGCACTCGTGAAATGCGCGCTTGCGCTCAAGAGGTCCTGCCACAAAGGCTGCATGCGTCGAGTCAGATCAACGCAGACCTTGACGTAATGGAGGCAGCCCCAGCAGCACAAAGTGGCCACCTGCACCAGCCAAGGAGTACAAGCCAGAGGAATAGCCGCTTGCCACGAGATACGATGAACTAACTGTCTGTTGTTGGCAGCCTGTTTTGTGGAAGGAACTTGCTACAGAACTGCTTTGGTTGATTGACAGTGATTACAAGTTAGTTCTGGGTCTTTTTCATCAATATGTTATGAGCAAACGTATCACTACTTTATTTGTTGATTGAAACAAGAACATGTTTTAAACTCATGTAGACAATTTCACAGCAGTGTGACACTGCATAGCTCCGTACAGACAGATCAAAAGAAAAACACTGTTGAAGCTTTTTTGTTTTCAAATATGGATGTCCTCATCGCAAATGTTCCCTGAAGTGTCGCAAGCTTGAAAACAAGAACATGTGCAAACATTGTACACTGTTTTAGTATCACTTGACATTGTGTACAACTTCACTGGAAAATAATCAAACATCACTCTCCATCTAGTCTTGCTTTGTTCACTGCGCGAAAGCGTTTTTGGCTTGTTCGCAAATGATTTCTTTTATAGATCAAAAGAGTGGAAATATAACGCCACATCTTCATTCTAATGGAAAAGAGCCTTGTGATATTTAGTTATGCTCGCTGACATCTCGTTTTCATTCTTACAGTACTCGAGAGCGATTCTGAAAGGTTTTTCCTGTTTGATTCACGTGAGAAAATATTCATATCATAATAAAGTTATGAAAGAGTACTGTGATGTCTGCCTGTGCCAGCTTCAGAGAGAAAACCGTGGCGGCTGATTTTCGGCCGAGCTTCTGAGTTACCATTGCATATGCAGTAGCGATATTTTCGTTGTCTAACCCTACAAGACACCCCTCTGTATTGGGGCCGATGAGCCATTCCAAACCATGGTCGTTCTGAACGTTTTCATCGGCGAACTGATTTCATCGCGAAAAGCACTGCAAGTATCTGAGCGTCACGTACAGGAGGGGGCTTGAAATACAGGGACAGAATCTGACCCCCATCCTCAGGTCTGGATTGAAAAGGGTTCTTCTGTAAGTCCCCTCCCAAAGGTGTGTTCTAATCGGGCGAAGTTTCGGCTTACTACGCCGAAGTTTTTATTTCGCGTAAGTGATTTTCGGGTTCGCCAAGTGTCTAATGTTCGACGTACACTTCGGTGATCCTGTTCTTTGAAGTTCAACGTTTACTTGGACGACTTAGACCAAAGTTTGGTCATATGAGATGGCTTTTCCGTTAAGGAGTCGCAGAATGTCTTGGGTGTAATATTCACCGTCGGTTCCGCTTCGGCCAAATCGTATGCAACAGTCCCCGAACACACGTTCGATAAGTCCTCTTCGGCTTTGCTCACTGCGGGTACTATACCCAATCAGAGCACACTGCGGGTACTATACCCAATCAGAGCACACTGCGGGTACTATACCCAATCAGAGCACACTGCGGGTACTATACCCAATCAGAGCACACTGCGGGTACTATACCCAATCAGAGCACACTGCAGGTACTATACCCAATCAGAGCACACTGCGGGTACTATACCCAATCAGAGCACACTGCGGGTACTATACCCAATCAGAGCACACTGCGGGTACTATACCCAATCAGAGCACACTGCGGGTACTATACCCAATCAGAGCACACTGCGGGTACTATACCCAATCAGAGCACACTGCGGGTACTATACCCAATCAGAGCACACTGCGGGTACTATACTCAACCAGAGCACACTGCGGGTACTATACCCAATCAGAGCACACTGCAGGTACTATACCCAACCAGAGCACACTGCGGGTACTATACCCAATCAGAGCACACTGCAGGTACTATACCCAACCAGAGCACACTGCGGGTACTATACCCAATCAGAGCACACTGCAGGTACTATACCCAACCAGAGCACACTGCAGGTACTATACCCAATCAGAGCACACTGCAGGTACTATACCCAATCAGAGCACACTGCGGGTACTATACCCAACCAGAGCACACCTTCAGTCAGCCTTGGAGGGAGCCAAATTCCAGATGGCTCTGCCACTTGGAGGAATTACAAGAATATTGGACGTAAAATTTGAGCTCGCGGATTTAGTTCCTGCCTGGAGCCATAAAGCTGTTTCTGTTTCTCCAAAGCAGAATTTCAGCTCCGCGTGAAACACATGTATAGATAGCACTACCCGAGATGATGCACGCACCGACTCCGCCGGATGCTGGCATGCAAATAACTCTGGTCTTCGCGATTAGGTGAATAGTTGTGTGAGAACATTGACCACAAAATCCATAGTGGCTTCCCGTTATAACGGGTACTGTGCAACCTGAGGGACAAAGTGGACTCCGTGCTCAGCAAACCCGTGCAATACAATATAAAGACCGTCGCACACACTGCAACAGAAACAGATTTTGGATCATGATATATGCGCTTACTCGGGTGCGAGCACATTCTGCAGTAGACGTTTGAGTCACCAAAAATGTTTCACGGTTTAGGACCGGTTCCGATTCTTCCAGTATTTCAAGTGAAATACTTATCCTCGGCAGCCAATGAGAACGCTCCTTGCCGTCAGCCTTTGCTCTTTCCCCGCACACACGTCAATGACGTCTGCCATTGTTTCTTCGCTTCGCATGCAAAAGCTCATAATTATGTAACATTACCGCACACATACAGATAAACCGTAACCGAATAGCAATATTTATAAAATCTTTATAAAAAAAACACATCAATAGTCTATATCATAAATCACTGCATTATTCAAATCGACACGTGCGTTGGAGTCCGCATTGCGCGCTTTCTGTGAACCCCAGTCAGTAGTGACTCTAGCAATAAATGCGTAATAGACTTGACCCTTCGCATTACAGCATTGCGCCAAAACTAGTTCGTTCTGATACTATTTTTTCTCCACTTTTTACAGAAATCATTTAAATGTCAAAACTTGTTTCCATTTCAACACAAACATTTTATTTTATCGAATAAACGCTTGTATATTGCCTCAACAAGAGTAAGTTAAGAGTTTTGTGCGAAATAGTCTTAGAACTACTTTAACGGCGAATGTCAGGGAGCAGCTCGGCTATCCCACAAGCCTCTCGTGTGACCTCCATTTGCATATTTCGGACGAAAACTTTCCATCACGTGATGTCAACTGGGCTAGAGAGAGAGAGATACATGATACAACATGAATTATCGTGAAGCCGAGAGGTTCGAGGAGTTTCACTGTGTGGAAACAGCAAACAATTATTTAGATCAGAGAAACACAAACAGCGTTTTTCTGTTGCACCGCGTGTCCTATCCTTAATGGACGAAGTTTGAGTGTGTCGATGTTAGCACCAGGGGTGATATTTGACATGACGTAATTATTTCTACTTTTGAACTGTGGGCCTGAACAACACATGTTGTTGTATTCATTGCTAGCGCCAGCAATCATTCTGAAGTGAAGGGAATCATTCCATCCATGCATTTTAAAATCTTTGTCAAACTGGATGTAAAAGATGAGCTGGGATGTGAGACAGCGGTATTTTGCTGGGGCAAGGTCTCGACATGATTTGCTCATGTTTCATCGTCAAACATGCAAAACGAGCTGCGTAACTCAATACGTCTCTCGAAAATTGTTTGCGTCAAAGGAACGAAAAAGAAAAGATGAAATGTGCCGGTAAATGCTCTCAGAGTCACGCACCTACACGCGGACAAACTAAGGTGCCATTTCCTACGAACTAAAGGGTAGGATGCCGCCGGGAATATCTTCTGTGTAGACGGTGGCGCCGAGTTTCCCATGTGATGGCTTTTTGCCACCATTCTTCAAGTTCTCCTCGTCACTTTTGATTTATAATCATGCGTTTTCACGCCGGCACCTGCTAGGCGTTTATCTAAACAAGAACCCCGAAAGTTTCGTGCAGACATCGTCAGTACATTTTTTGGGGGTCTGCTTCAGGTTAAGTCTGCCGCCTGAGCGATACACACACTGCTTCATTTAGCTTTTTCCTTGTTTACAGAGTGGGGTTAAAACTTTTTTCTCCAATCATCTTCATGTCTTCCCCTGTGTTTTGCAAATTCAATCTGTGGCTTTCAGGCGAGTCAGATACCTGTCTTGAAAACATCCTCTTTGGGTGCGAGCAGTGGTTCTGGTCGACTCCGTTTTCACGCCGATATGTCAAAGGTCTGCACTTTAATTTTCGTGTGATGAGAAAAAAAGAAATCTCTTCCACTCGTTCGAGGAGAGGGGTGCGATGCCGGCCATTCAATTCGCAGTGACTCCCACATCGAATGACAACCAAACTATTACGAGCTCGCTAGCTCATATACGCAATCTTGGCCGGTTATTCCGCCCACAGACTGACAACAAAGTGTGAATAACTGACAAACTGATGTACACAATGCACTTTCAGCTGAATTAAGTTACGAAGAATATCGCATTTGCAGCAGTCGTCAAGACAATTCGTCTCTGTTTCGAACGTAAAGCGCCAATGTAAAAACGCAGCCAATCAGATGCTGTGGCCTGCTAGCCGAACGGGGCCCGCACCCCTTTCCTCGGACGAGTCCAGCAGTGTGGCCCATTTGTGGAAGGGATTCCGAAATAGGTTCTGACTCGCATTCATTTCCACAACAACAGGCGGCTACTGCAGATCCACACGTCTGCTGGGGGGAAAAAGCATGCAAAAGTGCAAGAGAAACGGGGGTTAGGGTCCTGAAACGTGATTTCGAATCATAGGCCAACACAGATAGATCAATTATCAAATCAAGCATTTTCTAGAGTTAACATTTTAAATTCAGTTTGGTATTTGTACTTTATTTTGCAGTTTATATTGATATCAACTGAAAACATATGAATAAAAAAATTACTAATGCTTAGCAATTCCAGCAAGAAAACAACTTTCGGAAGCAAATTATTCAAAATTGAAGTAGACGGTATGTTCAACATTTGTGTGAAAATACTATATCAGATAGCCTAGCTATGCTTTTCCCTAGTTGATGAATAAGTTTTGATCCATATGATTATTCAGAGAAAGTGTACATTTCTGATTTAGGACTTAAGCCACCTTTTCATTTAGACGCTCAAGAATTCTTGCAATCTTGAACAGTGTGAATGGTTGTAGACAGTATCTGTTAGCATCCTATTTTTGCCATCTCGCATATATTGGTGGTACCTGAATTTTGGACTGGCAATTATTGATGTTACAGAAATACATTATCACATTTGTTCAGGAAATTTACTAAAACTGATTAAGAGTTCCCCACTAAAGTTGGTAAAAGCAAGGCGATATATTGGCCATATAAAAACTTTCAACTAATTTTCTGCATATACTTGCGATTTCTTTGGGTGGAATATACGACGCGATACTGTAGGCAATACGTGGAAATGTGTTGTGCTGACTGCATGCAGACGAATAGGTAACGGCAAACATTCGAAGAATGGAGCTGCAGCTGGCTACTCTGAACGGTGAATCACCTCCCATCTTCTCGCTCGCGTCTGAGGCTCAGCTGGACACAGGGTTTCTGGACATCCTAGAAGTGTGGTCAAAGCGGCCAGACCTTCCTCCCGCCCAGTTCCCGCGACATACAATCTGTCTTCGATCCACGCTGGCATTTATTTGCTTTCGACCAGGAACTAGAATTACTTTGGTCAGCGCTCGGGAGGGCGTTTCTTGTTTCCTGTGACCCTGCCCTAATTGCGACCATATCGATGTACAAGACAAAACAAGACAAAAGGGACAATAACGCAATCGACAGCTTGGATGAGGGACACGATTTATCAGTCATTCCTACCGCTCTTGCCGACATGAAATATAGGGGGGGGGGGGGGAGGAAAGAGGAAGGAGGAGAGAGTAGGGAGTAGGGAAGAAAGAGGAGAAGGGGGAGGAGTAGGGAGAAGGGAGATGGGAGGAGAAGAGACGAGGGAGGGGGAGGGGGAGGGGGAGGGAGGAGGAGGAGAGAGGAGGGAGCAGGAGGGAGGAGGGAGGAAGAGGGAGTAGGGAGGAGGAAGGAGGAGGGAGGAGGAGGGAGGACGAGGAAGGAGGAGGAGGGAGGAGGAGGGAGGGGTGGAGGAGGGAGAGGGGGAATGGATGGATGGATGGATGGTGTTTTACGGCCTATTAGCCTTTGTAGGCTATGTAAGGCCATTAAGCACGAAAATCACTAGAACCGTTTTGAGTAAACGTACCCTGCGTTCCGTTCCACTCTGCTTCATCTCTGCTACGGGGTAGCAGGCTCAGGAGTTTCGATTGGTCGGTTTCTTTAATTATTTTAAAAGCACGTTACCATTAAAAGTAGAGAGTTTTGAAGGCCCTCTTTGGATACATGGATCCCCTAAATAATGTCATATTCATTTATATCCCTCTTCATCGAATAGACAGCTTCATAAAAGCATTAGGGTCGAAAATCCATTAATAACAAAAGGGAGGTAACCATCACTAGTCATAGAGGAAGGTCAAGGGAATCCAAACATGTGTGTCGTCTGCTAAATCGTTACACTCATGGGTATAAATGCCGACGTTTACTACAAATATCAAACCAAGACATACAATCCACTCTGCCACGGTGATGAGAGCACGAAAACATTTATTTCTTCGAAATGTGACAGCAATCGGCACGTTTGCCACTTCCATGGTATGTACACTCCATGGTTCGAAGCATGTTTACCGTGCAAGTCCGTGGAGTGACTTCCAATTAGTTGTGTTTAGTATGAGCCAATCAAATGCGGCTACGAGTTCTGTAGTTTCATCGTTGCTAGGCACAGCAAGTGGCGCACAGATGCTCTAGCTGCTGCGCGACCTTGACAGGAAGTTGACCTCTGCCACTGGCTGAAACGTCACCAAAGATTGTGTATGAATGATTTTCGACCCTAATACTTTTATTAAGTCGTTTCTTCGATCAAGAGTGATAAATTTGAGTGTGAAATAATATTGGGGATCCATGTATCCAAAGAGGGCCTCCAAAACTCTCTACTTTTAATGGTAACGTGCTTTTAAAATAATTAAAGAAACCGACCAATCGAAACTCCTGAGCCTGCTACACCGTAGCAGAGATGAAGCAGAGTGCAACGGAACGCAGGGTCACGGTGTCCCTAGTTATTCACCTCTTACGAATCGCATAGGGAGACGCGGTGGGTCAACTCTTACCCCGAACCCACAGAGGGGGGGGGGGGGAGGAGGAAGGGGTGGTGGAGAAGGATAGAGGAGGGATGAGGGATGAGGGAGGAGGTAGGAGGGTGGAGGGAGGAGAGGGGAGGAGGGAGGAGAGGGGAGGAGGGAGGAGGGAAGAGGAGGGAGGAAGAGGGAAGGAGGGAGGAGTGGGGAGGAGAAGGAAGAGGGGGGAGGAAGAGGGGAGAAGAGGGAAGAAGGGGGGAGGAGGAAGAGGAGGAGGAGGAGGAGGAGGAGGAGGAGGAGGAAGGAGTAGAAGGAAGGGGGAGAGAAGAGAAGAAGGGGGGAGTAGGGGGAGGGAGGAGAAGGAGGAGGGAGGCGGAGGAGGGGGGGGGGGGAGAAGGAGGGGGGAATGAAGGAGGAGGGGGTCATGAAGGAGGAGCGGAAAGAGGGGGGGAGGGGGAGGGGAGAGAAGGAGGAGGGGAGAGGAGGAGGAAGGAGGGAGGAGGAGGGGAGGAGGAGGGGTGAGGAGGAGGAGGAGGAGGAGGAGGAGGAGGAGGAGGAGGAGGAGGAGGAGGAGGAGGAGGAGGAGGAGGAGGAGGAGGAGGAGGAGGAGGAGGAGGTGGTGGTGGTTGTGGTGGAAGTGGAGGAGGAAGAGGCACCCCGTGATCTATAAGAACTTAATTGATTTTCACGACAAAGCCGAAGACATAAATAAATAGTCTCTACAAAGCAAAAGCAAATGAAGCGACTTGAAGAACACTAATGGCGGTTCTTAACGGGGCGAGCTCTCGGCAGGTTCGGAAGGATCGGCAGTCCAGGTTCGAAGTTTCCATAGCCTGTCCTGGGAACTCTAGGAACCTTTCCTCTAGCTTGGCAAACAAACCGCTATCAATATTCTCGGTTCGTATGCAAAACGCTCAGTTTGAGAACACGCATACGAAGAAACCATAACCAAATAACTGTTCTATTGTCTTAAAGCACTTTGTAGAATACAGCACCAGCTCATTTAAATCGCTATGTTATTCAAACCGAGATATGGTTCGATGTCGAGTCCAGCAGTTGAAAGTCGGGCCACAGAGATAACAATACTACATGACTTCTCGTGTAGCCGAGTGGTTCGGGCATGCAACTCCGGCAGAGACGTGGTATCAGAACAGTCAGTTAAGAAACAAACCTGCGTTCGTCCGAACTACTGAACTCGAAGCAAATTCGCAGGCGATTTATTCGTACGCAACACATGGTTTGCGGGACAAGTTTGTGTACGAATGGTTCGTCTGATTAAGAACAGGCGTTATGCTTTTAACGAGCAATTTTGTACGCACGTGGAAAAACATGTGCTGTGGGTACAGAATCCACGGGTAGTTTATTCTAACAAACCCCCAAACGTCCTTAAGTGCAGGGAAAATAATGTAAATACTTTTTTCAAAGTTACCTCTCCTCTAGAAAACACTACCGCTAAAAGTCCCCGTTTATGGATACACTCGCGAAATATTTCAACCATAACTACACCTCCCGGAATGTCATACAGTTTAAAATACATCCATTCCGTACTGTCTGTCATCACGCTGGAAACGGAAAATATGTCCGGTCAAATACAAATCCGCACGAATACGCCTGACAATGCAATTTGCGAGCGTATGGAGTGGTGGTAACGTTGGGCTCCTCCAAACACTGTTCCCTCAAAGAATCCTCCTTTGTCTGTCTAGTTATGGTCTCTGCCATGATATATAACTTGATATATAACTTCCTCGTGGCCGCTACCAACGCTACAATTAATATTTCAAACATCATCGTCGATTACTTAAGGAAGTTTTCTTTCGTTGCCAGGTTTTTCCCCTTGCTCCTGGATTATTTTCAAAGAAACTTGTGCAAGAGAAAATCTGAGAGTTCCTCGAGGACATCAAATGTATCTCAAGTTTGCTTAGCGGGTTACTGTTTTTAAAACAAAAATCGTCGTTATTGGAATCTGCAGGGAAGATTGATACCTCTACGCAGAAATCTCAGGAGAAGTGATCGTATATCCTTGAGAAAACAGACTTGCCAAGAGATAAGGGAGAACCCGCTTCGGTAACAAATCGAAGGAAGTGGTATAGCTGTGGAAGTTTTGCCTAGGCGAGACGTAAAGCAAACGAGAGAGACGAAAGGGTCACGACATGTGCTTCACGCTGACTGGTGACAAACGTTTGTTCCACGCTGGCCACTTCGTAGGCGATGGAGCCGAAAAATCGATGCAACTTTCTTATTTGATCATGGCAATATCTGCAAACCAAATATTTGCTCTTCTGAAGATCAAGCGTGCAAATACTGAAATGGATGGCTCATCCAATATTCTGAAGCATGTCTCAATGAGTGTTTCTTTTTCGCAGGGATGAGCACAAAGAAACCAAGCAGAGCTCTGGTGGGCGAATGTGAAGATCTTTCCTTTTTTTCTCTCTGAGAGTTGGACTTACATCGTCGGCCAGTTTCGTGCCCGCGTGCGCAGTGGTCAATTCAATTACTAGCATCCATCCTTGATGCGGGGTTTGGAATGAAAACTCTCCCGAATATCGCAAATTGATGAGCAGAATTAGATTTGTTTTGTCCTCCTTTTTCTCCTCATCGATTTAGGCACTAGACCCTCCACCGGATGGAACATTCTTCCAGTTGTGCGCACCCGTGAGCCTGTTGACGATGCAATTATTCGATGTGGTGAAAAGAACACGTGCAGACGAACGCTAATAGGAGCTGATCACATCCATTCTTGCTGGGTCTGCGAATACGTCTGCGGGGAATGGGGAGGGAGAGGCATAAATCGGCAATCACGGCCTTTCCTCCAAGTGAGGGAGCTCTGAAGGACGGCCGTAGCCAAACTGCTGAGAGAGGAACGAGGAAAATAAACAAGTACCGCCCGGGGCCGTGAAGTTAGACACGTTTTCACGTCCGAACGGTCTGGGATGCCTGGCTGCACTCTCTTTGAGTCGGGAATGATTCTCCAAAGAAAGAGTGAGATATAAGCGCTGGATTCCATCAATTTTCTTTCCAAACAGGGCTGATTATCAAATCGTTAAAGGGTTTTCCAAAGCTTGATGGAGATTTGATTCATAGTCTTGGGAAAATCGTCGCTGCCTCTTGTGCCCCATGGCAGTTACATTATCTTTTCAAAATGATACGTCTGCAACAAACGAAACAGGGGCCATTAGTTATGGCATCGCTATTTCTCTGTAATGCTCGAGTCACAGTCTAAACGTATTCTCTCTACATCCTCCCAACCAAATCGTAACGTAAAAACTTTAATAGCTATATTATGCGTTTCAAAAGTCTTCATTCTGTTGAAGCATGCAATATGCACATTGTCTGATAAAAGGTTACCAAGAGTCCTCCGGTAAAGATTATCAGCCGCTTACATTGAAGGGGCTGCAAGCATCAACGTATTGCGTCGACATGTTATTGAGATATCTTGATGCTTTTAGTACAAAGAAAACAAGATGACAAAGCTAACAATACGTTAAGAGGGTATCGTCCTTGTTGTGAGGGAAGAAAACGCATATTTCCATGAAGACCTCTTCAGATTCCTCCCTACGAAGGACCATGGATTCGTGCCCCTGGGTGCCAGTCCTGTTCCGCCGACAGCGCCTGCTGTGGTTCACGAGTCCGATGCGAGAGTGGCGGTCCAAACCACAGCGATCGCATGTGAAGGTCGATGCTGGCCTGTCAGCCGAAAGCTGGGTCTTCCTACCTACAGATCAATAATTCAGTACAAAAAAAATCAAACCAATCAACGATCGCAAAGTCCACAGCCACAATGAAGTGCCTGTCAGTGGCGCAGTTCACAAACAGTGCATTATACAAAGAAACACATGCAAATTATCGCAGTGATTTAAATCTGTACGCTCATGGTCCAGAGTTTTATCTACACTTCACTTCAACTTGATGCTTTGTATTTCAAACTTCCTTGGCGAACAGAGATGTTCCCATTTCTGGAAAAAATTTAATCTGTTTGAAATGAACTTTTAGACAACCGGTCTTGTTCTGTATAGCAACCAACTGTGAGGCGTCGAAATAATATCTTAAAACTGGTAACGAATGATCAAGTTCATCCATCATTGTAATGTCCGCGGTGACAGTGCAGGAAAACAAATGTATTTTTACATCTACTCTCACAAATAACATCAGCGCAACGCAAACTCTGACAGAAACATTCATTTGTTGAGCAAAATAAGTTTCATACAATAGTTTGTCTTGGTTAATTTTTGTAGCGAGCTTCTGACATATCCACTCTTTGTGGCGATCAATCAAAGAACCCAGCCCATCAAAAACCCCGTCGGCCATTGTTTTCCAGGAAAAGGCTTTCAGGGTTTGACGGGCCGAAGCCAATGCCTGTGAGATAACGGTCGATGCGACAGACAATGCAGAACACGGCATTCTGCCGTAGGTGCTTTCTAGGCATCAAGTTCGAGAATCTCCGACACTTTCTGCGAGCGTTCGATTTGGGAGGGAAGAGAGAGAAAAAAAGCCAGAAACCGTCGGGGCTGAACGGGCTGACTGACGCGCGAGAAGCTACGCCCTGTTTCTTAGAGCTGGACCCTGGCGCCATTGCATCAACTTTACCACGCCGCTCCGTGCACACGTCGATGCAGAGAGCGCATCAACATCGATCCGGGTCAAAAACAATGGTGCAGACTGGGCGAACAAAGAACGCTCCAGAACAAATGAATCAATGAGATGAGCAGCGGAGTAGAGGACTGGCATAGAAGAGATTCACACACGGACCAGGATCTCGATCTGGGAAGAAAACTTTTACAAACTCTAGATCAAAATCAATATTTTTCTCATTGCCCACACTGCCGCCAAGAAGCCGCTCTTCTTCCATCCTTTGACATAGCTTCCGTTGAGATGGCTATTTTTGAGCGACACGCACTACGTACGTCTCTGTTCCATTTATCTCTTTCAGCCCTTCGTTCAGCAGCTTTCCATTGCAGGTGACGGGTTGGCAGGTTAGAACTCGGCGTGGCTTTTGTCCATTAGGAGGACCGCTGCAGTAAGTAGCACACCATTGTCTTCGTCCTCGTCCTTGTAAAAGGGCCCGTTCTGCGAGAAAACGACAAGACAGACGCCATAGTTGCCACAACAGCTTCGTTGTCTTCTTTGGCTCTGCCAGGGACTCGTCCGTAGGACAAGGAGAGATCTCAACGCACCATCCTTCTGTAAGTTTTAGGCGCCGATTTTCTCGGTAGAAACCCATCGTCTGATTGGTTTGCCTTTTACGTGCCGACTATGTAAACCGAAAATTGGCACACCGATGAAGAATGAAGGTTCCCAATTCTTGTCCATTTATCCACTTTAAATTGTGCATATTTGCTGCTTTAAAATACCCTCTTGTAACAATTTTGTTTCTACTGCCTTTCATATAAATGTGCGATGTTATCATTGTGATCCAGCTGTCTTGGTCATGTACAGATGTTATAAAAAAAATCGGTGACCTTTCGTGTTCGTTGTAACATCTCATGAGAAAAAGAAGTGTAATGGACCAATACGATCTGAACAGGATGCCAGATCCACAGCTTCCTAACATTCGTCTTCTCAACAGAGGAGGAGGAAAATCTTTCGGCAGCCTCTGCATGTAAATCTTAAGGGTAGTGAATATTCTTTGGAAGGGTATTTGAGATTCTCTCTCAAAGACATGCAACAGACATTGTAAGTAGAATTAAGCACTTCACTGCAAATTTCGCAAACAAATTCCTCCTGCTTAGTTGAAGGGGGAAAAATCATACAAACGAAATGTACACTTCTCTGGGGCTGTTGTAAGGTGGAACTCTGTCAGTATTTGTTCCATGAAACGGAACCCAAACATGTTTAGCAGGGGAGAACACTGCTTGGAATTCCAGCTGGAGACGCAGAAGCCTTTACAATTGCGTGTTGAAACCTAAAATGTAAGTAACACCCCTGGAAGAATCTTACTCTCTGAATTTATTGTTCTTCGGAGTGATTGTGCGGAAGAACTCTCTTCTCTTATACCTCTTTCGTTTAAGGCAATGCCGTTTGACATTTCTGCTGCAGACGCCGGTGTCTTTACGGATGTGTGATGGAGAAGCAAGCCGAAGATGAAGCAACACCCATTCATACACACGGCAGCTGGGCTGACTGAATCTGAGCGATGAACCGTGCAGGGAAAATTGACTCTTGTGTCAACAGACGGAATCCCTCCATGGACGCTGGTCCGCCAGAAACCGCTCTGAAGCGGAAGCCTCCTTTGACTCGACCTCTGACCCGTCATTTCCCTGTCCCGGTATATCGGGCCCTTTACGTGGTGCCTGGGTCGGAGTGACCTGCAGGTCCAGCTATTTGGAGCCTGAGATGGTGATGAGAATGGAAGCACTGGCGCCAGGGAGAAGATTGATTGCTGGAGAAGAGGAAACTGAGGGGATGGGTTTGCAGTGCCAAACTGCAGACTGGAATTCTCCACAAAGCCTTGCCAAGTGATGAATGAAGTCGTGTCCACAGCACCAGCGAAAGCCAATCCTCTGGCCATTCCTGCCTTGAACACAACTCATTGTGATAACAAAGATGCCCGTTATTAAAAGTTGGTTTAAAGAGAGACTAAAAGAGACGAATAGAAAGCTGGAAGCACGAAAGTGGAGCAAATGAGTTTGCGTAAATGTGCTTGCGCGATTTAGCGCGTGCATGCTCATGGACGCGCAGGTCTGAATTTCCAAAGCACGTATATGGTCGAAAATTCAAAAAGGACAACAAAAAAGTGTTTGTGTGGAACTATGACACTAATGAAATATGTCCTCCCCACTCGTCACTACCTCCAACTGTATTATGCACGTCCTTATGTTCCTGTTTGTTGCCATTACGATCTTGTATCATTGTCATTTTGGTTCTAATAGCTCCCAATCCCGACATCATTACAACAGAAGACAAGAAGCATGACGTTGAAGCGAAATACATGAAGCTAAGACTTACCAATTTTTACAATCCCTCTTTCAAAATCACTGTGCGTATACTCTTATTGCACTGGACGGATGATTACAACACACATAATTATTTGTTTCTGCAGGATCATTGCTGAGTTCCTCTCGCAGAACAAGACTTCCCGTCTTTCACAGGCGAGTCAGATCACTCTCTTTGGTTCTCCTTTTGGTTTACAGCATTAGCTAGAAAGTGATTGGTGGCTTCCTCCCGAAGACGGCGGCCATTATCCGAGATTTCCCGCCACATCCCATCCACTCCTTCCCGACATCCCTTGCGCGAATCTTTCTTCTGTCGGATTTCCGACACCTAAGCCCTTAGTAGGTCAAGGTCGGGAGGCCATTTTGGAAACAGAAGAAATGCATGAAGAGGGAGGAAGTGTGGAAAGGGCACCGCTTGTTGTTCGAGATTGGCACGATTGCAGAGCACGTAGCTCATCTTCGCCAGCCGCGAGTCTGCAGTCTCCGTTTCCTCGGAATTGCAATCTCCAGAGTCATGCGCGTCCAGGAGTCTGCGAAACTATTTGCATTGCCGGCCACTCTTCATCGACAAGCTGGCAGACTGCTCAGTCTCAGCGATGGACAGCTGGGAACCTTTGTGATGATCTTGTCTGCCTACTCGTCCTCCTTCCTTTACTGAATACGCTAGCGCGCAATACCATGCAGCACCGCAGGTCACGTGAGAAAGAGAAAGGGAACGTCTTTCAGTCAGTGTTTACGCTCCGTCGCCAGTGTTCTTTGTAGCGTTGTATCAATCACAACAGAACTGTTTTGATGATAAATACAATAGACATGTACGTGTCAATAACCTTCTTCACGAAAGGAGAAAGAAAAGATTTATACTAAAAGAGACGTGGGGAAATTTGTCGGGAGATTGATTTTTTAAAATGTCGTCGTTATAATGTCACTATTTTTTTCTTTGTGTGATTGCTATAGCTCTCGGCTATCCAGGAAACCCAACTTAAAAAAAATCACAATAGTAGCAGAACCTCATTAAATCCCAAAATGCTTTTTTCTGGTGCGAAGTCTATTGGTGATGAGAAATTCTCTCAACATCTTTGCTTTGTCCTGCTCCAACTCAACTCTCTCTTGCTCTTCATCCAGTCCTTCATATTTCTACCTACGTCTGTCCTAGGGTGGCAGGACATTTGTCAAAAGCACATTATTGAAATATTGTCGACAACATCACATTATGGACATATCGTAACCATGATTGAAGTATTGTGGGAGGCATTGTTACTGTTAGTGAGTCTATTGACGCAAACATACCGTCTGGATTCGTGACTTTTTTCGTGTGTGTGTGTGTGTGTGTGTGTGTGTGTGTGTGTGTGTGTGTGTGTGTGTGTGTGTGTGTGTGTGTGTGTGTGTGTGTTCTCTGTAGCATTTGAATCAATCACAAATACAAAATCGGAATCGTGTTAGCAACACTTTCATGTGACTTTTGGCACTAACGGAGACAGCACGCTTGTGTCAAATATGCAAGACTAAATGCTGCATTGAAACGAATAATTTAGTCGAAGTGTGCAGACAACGTTTGAAGTCTGTCCTCTGTCACAAAATCGCCACCATTCATTCCCATCGATTTTACATCTCCTCATTTTTGCTGCCATCACTGTCATAAATACTGCCACCGGTACTATTACTCGAAGTTTCAGTGGCTAAGTTCTTTATAGACTGTTTTGTTTCGCATACTCAGAAAACGCCCTCTCTGCCACGCCATTCCATGCGAATTGAAAAACAAAATCAGGTTTGAAAGTACACAGTATTTTCACTGCCGCTATCCAGGATATCTGACGCAAACGAAGGTAATTTTTACTCTGCTTGTCACATTTTTTGGTTAGTTTGGCCTCGACGCAATGCAAAAATCCTGTCAAGAAAATGTCCATTGTAGTATCGTGTGATTCGTTTTGACAGCAAGAACACGTAAATGTACTTGAGAGTGCGTTGCAATTGGTTCAGTAGAAAAGAATGAATGTTAACGCGACAGTTTTCACTGCTGGAAGGGGTGACGCAGATACCAAGGTGAGAAGACAGCTGTAAAAGGGCTGCCGGTAGAGACACCGGCGGTGTACGTCACTAGATGCTCCTACTTTTGTTGCAGGTACTTGCTCGGAAGGCTCCCATTAGCATAGCACAGATGAATCGACCGTGTCTTTCTGTCGTTGCATGTTCGTCTGCGAACTTTATCATGTGCTAATGAGAAGAGAGAATATGTGTGTGTCGCTCGCGCGCGCGCGTGTGTGTGTGTGTGTGTGTGTGTGTGTGTGTGTGTGTGTGTGTGTGTGTGTGAGAGAGACAGACAGACAGACAGACAGACAGACAGACAGACAGACAGACAGACAGACAGACAGACAGACAGACAGACAGACAGACAGACAGACAGACAGACAGACAGACAGACAGACAGACAGACACAGAGAAAAAGACACAGAGAAAAAGACACAGAGATATATATAGAGAGAGACAGACAGAGACAGAGAGAAAGAGAGAGAGAAAGAGAGAGAGGGAGAGAGAGAGAGAGAGAAAGAGAGAGAGAGAGAGAAAGAGACAGAGACTTCAGACTTCACTTTATTTCGCCCGACGACCCATAAAAAAAGTTACATGAGTAATGGTTCAATAAACACGTGTTAAGAGGGTAGCAATATACATTAGTAGGCTCACACATACAATACAAGCGATTATACTGCATATCGAACTGGGACAAAAATTGTTAAGGTTTTTTGTTTTTGTTTGTGCTATATTGAGTTAATGCTTGTATACACATTATCTATTCTGGTAATATCTATACAAATGTATGTACACAACTTTCAGACAACGTTATATACAGACATGAAGCAGAAATTTAGTGTCACATATTTGACAAGTCTAAGATTTCCTCAACCTTTTGGCTTCGTAGTTTGAGAGCATAAAATATATACATTGCAACATCTCTCGTTTTTGTGGTATCATTACTTTTGAGAAGACTTTCCAGCTTTATATATATGTACTCCCATTTGTGTGTTTTTCGATATATTTCTTTCGAAGATCATTGTAGTTATTGCAATGGAACATGAAATGTTCTTCATTTTCTACTTCATTATTATGTAATGGACAAATGTTATTAAAATTATCATCTGCTCGATATCGCTTATTTATTTTTAAGTCACACAGTCCTAATCTGTATCTAATGAAGACATCTCTGAACTTTTTGATAGCGATATCATTCAAATATCGTTCACTTTCTAGTATACCTTTGTATTTCCTATACATCAGGAATCGTTCGCTACTGTTCAACGTGGAAAACCAAAACCTGGTAGAAGCAATCACTTAGTCTTTGTCGAAGAGTTTTCAGGAAGACCTTCTCACTTGCAGTGCCACCATTTACCCAAATATATGCAAAGCTAGTTTTCGACAGAAGCTCCTTCACATGATTTGACCATTTTTGTCTGCATGTTGCAGAAGTCATCATGAGATATGCTTGCTTTGGTAGCTTGTCTACTGGCCCTCCTCAGGGCTACCAAACGGCCCTCCTCAGGGCCTCTCCCCAGGTCCTTCGGATGAGACCTTAATAAACCGAGGTCTAGTGTGTGATACGCATTCACAACATCAAAATCACGCACTATAAAGATCCTGACGCTCATGTCCTCGACGGGTGGGTGTCGGCCACAGTAAAAACACCCAGCACGCACAATTTCTCCTTTGTGGAAAAACAGTGTGCCAGCGCCCTTGGCAGCAGGAGACTGGTCTCATTGACTTGAGACACTACACACTGAGAGACAGCCTCAACATCGGCTTAAGCGCCTTGAGCATGCTGCCAGCATGGATACGTGCGCTACACAAGTAGACATCATCATCATCATCATCTTGCATAATCTTAACCAGTATTTTACAGTTCTAATGGCAGCATGTATAAATAAAGAGTGTCTCCCTGTCTCTCCATATACCATAGTGTTGGGAGATCTTGCGTCTACATTCGGAAATCGCTTTCAGGCAAACATATGTGCTTTTTCTACACTGTCATGGCTCTTGAACCCCCAAAGTTCTGAACCGTAAAGTAAGGACAGTAGTATCTGAGCTTCGAATAGTTTAAAGAATATATATGTGTTTAGGCTACGAATACGCCACATAGTTTTCAATAACTGTATAGTTTTCTTCTTAGCTTTGACAGCCTGACTTTCGAGAGTTGTATTAATAGACAGTCTTGTGGTGAAGACAAATCCCAAATATTTGTACGAATTAACCACCTCCAGTACTTTACTGCTGAGCCTCTACCTTTCACCTTTTGCCAGATGACCTCCTCGCCTAAAAACCATTACCTTGGTTTTGTCTATGTTAATTGTTAAGCCAAGTGCTCTGGATTCCTCCTGTAGATTGTCAATTTGGCACTGTAGTCCGGATGGAGTGGTTGACAAGAGCACTATGTCATCAGCAAACAGAAGGGAGTAGATCTCTGGCCCACCAGGTAACATCTGTATCCCATGTTTTCCGTGTTCGCGTACATAATCAGCCACTTTCGAGATGTACAGTGAAAATATTGTCGCGCTCTCAGTTGCACCTTGCTTTACGCCGACTGGACATTCGAATAACTCTGATAACATCGAGCCCCACCTGACACATGCTTGTACGTTTGCATACATGGCTTTGATCATGTTAATGAATTTGGTCGATACTCCTACTTCCTCAAGGATCTGCCAAAGTAGCGTATGATTTACAGAGTCAAATGCTTTTCTGTAGTCAACAAAAACAGAATAAAGCTTTCCTCTCCCACCACCATAAACATGTTTGACCGCTATGGAATAAAGTGTAAAAATGTGATCTATTGTTGAGTGGTCCAGTCGGAATCCCACTTGTTCTGTACCAAATTTATTGTTCCCTTCTGCCCATTTCTGGAGAAGCCTGGTTAAAATTGAGGAAAATACTTTACTCATTGTGCAAAGTTTTGGGGGTCTAGATTATCCCCTGCTTTGAAGATAGGTATCAACATGGCTTGGCTCCAGCTTTTGGGAAAATACTGTTTCTCATACATAGAACGGAATAGTTTAAAGAGGAAGGGTAGCATTTGACTGCAAGCTATTTTGAGGTAGTCTCCAGGTATATCATCTAACCCTGGTGCCTTTTTGGTACTGAGATTTCTTATTCCAAGAGAAACCTCTTCTCTTGTAATTTCGGCATCACGTTCCTCAATAATGACTACTTTTTTATTTTGTGTTATATCAGGGGAAGTCACCATAGTAGGTTTTGTCACTTGTTGAAATAGGTTTTGGAAGTAGTTCCTCCACGTTTCTAGTGCAATTGCAGGCTGCGGCTCTCTCTTGAAGGTAAGCTGGTGAATTGTTAACCAGAACGAATGAGAGTTGTTTTGTTTTTGATTATCGACTGATTTGTTCTTAATTGAAATTCTTTTTTCTTTTCTCGAACGGTCTTTTTGTATTCATTTCTGAGTTGAATATACCCGTCTCTGTCCGTTTTAATTGTTGTATTTCTTTTGGCTGCTGTCTTTGCTTCTTTGCAGTCTATGTCATACCATTTGGCACCAGGCTGAATATTAGAGGAATTTGATTTTATGGTGCGCCGCATGCATTCTGCCTTTGATACCATTTCTTGTGTAGCAACTTGCACAGCTAATTCTATATCGGTATCTATGGTATCACAAGCTGTTTTTATCTTGAGCTGAAATTCTGGTGTATTTAGTTCGCTTATGAGCTCTTGAACTTTGTCCTCATCCCAAATGATTCTGGTTGTTGTTTCTGGATAGACATGTTTAGGTCTATTTTGCTTTGTACCTAACATAATTTCTATAGGCATATGATCGGAGATAATTTGGCTGCCTACTTTAAAAGAAACCTCGTGTTGAAATCTGTCTAGACATACCAGACAGTAATCAATAACGCTTTCCCCATGCTGTGACAGATAGGTAAACTTTCCCTCTTTGTCACTCGTTACGCTTTCATTTTAAATGAACAGACCAAAAATTGTATACAGATTAATAAGGATGTCACCAAATTTGTTTTATCTTGGAAACGTCGGTATATGCTTTTATGGATACTTTGGTTAAGATGCATATTTACTCCTAAAATAGTATCCGTTTCATCATCTTCACCATCATCTCTGTTTATATTCCTGTTTCCTGTCTTGGCATTGAGGTCACCACAAATTAGTATGTCAGCATCTGGATGCATTTCTTGTATACGTAAAAGTTCATCTTCC
>JAWQFJ010024105.1:0-2500 GCA_034096865.1 Theodoxus fluviatilis | reverse complement strand
GGACCGACGGACCGAGAGACAGAGGGACGGACATGCAGACAGACGAACACACGGGCAAATGGACTAACAGACGAAGAAGTGGACACAGGGGAGACGGAGAGAAGGATAGAAGGACAAGCAGACGAACAGAGAGATAATAATAATAATAATAATGTGTGGATTTATATAGCACCTTACAATGAGTTAAGACATGCTCAAGGCGCATACATACACAACCATTTCAATATACAGTAACAGTCAATCACCTCAAAGGTAACTTAATAAACTTAATAACATAGGAGTCAGACATTCGCTTCAGGCATTCGACAAACTGATGTACAGCGTCACCGCTTAACCATGAAACTGGGGAGAGGGGGAGGAGAGACAGGAGTGTGGTAGGGGGCTTAGGCAAGCTAGTACAAAGAGAACAGTGAGGGGAGGAAGATGAAGAAACTTAGACAGGATCAGGGAACGATTTCAAGAAGAGGTGAGTTTTGAGAGCAGAGCGAAAGGTCGAGGGAGATGTAAAGTGACGAACAGAGGCGGGGAGGTCAATTCAGATTGAAGGAGCCTGATAAAAGAAAGAGCGTTCACCAAATTTTTTTTTAAACTGGAGGGTCCTCCGGGAACCTGAGGATTCTTGTGTCTGCGGAAGGGCGTAGCTGTCTAGCGGGTGGGTAGGTGCGCATGGATTTACAGAGATATTGAGGAAGGGATTCAGCGAAGTAATGGTAGCAAAGACAGGCAATTTTGTATTGGACTCTAGCACTAATGGGCAACCAGTGGAGAGAGCGGAAGAGAGGAGTGAGATGATTTGACTTTTTTGACTTACAGATGAGTCGAGCTGCAGCATCTTGCACTCTTTGAAGTTTATCGGTGAGATATGCGGGACAGCCGGCAAGAAGGCCGTTGCAATAATCCAGGCGACTGAGAATAAGAGCACAGACTAGGATAGTAGTAGCATGAGTAGTGAGAAGGTGTCTGCTTGCGCTAATCTGTCTGAGTTGTATGTATGTGGATTTGCAAGTGTTTTGGACAAAGTCGGAAAGAGTGAGATGAGAGTCGAGGGTGACACCAAGGTTTTTGACTGATGGAACAAAGGCGACGTCAGCGTCTCCAACCCTGACAGAAGACGGGAGGGATGGAGGCGTAAGTAGTCTCTGAGACTTGACAAGAAAGCATTCGGTTTTGGAATCGTTCAGCTGGAGTTTGTTGTGTGACATGCATGACTTAACATCAGAAAGACAGGTCTGTAGAGTGTCTAACGTGGGTTGGAATTGATCTAAGGTGGTGTCTTTGTAGAGCTGATTGTCATCTGCAAATGCATGGTGATTGATTGAGTGCTTAGCGACTATGTCAAACAAAGGTTGCATGTAAAGAACGAACAAAACTGGACCCAGTACTGAGCCCTGGGGAACACCAAACCGGACAGGAGAAGGAGCTGAGTAATGATTGTTGATGGAGACCGTTTGAAATCTGTCAGTGAGATAAGAATGAAACCAGGCATGGGCAGAGTGTGAAATTCCAAAAGTGTTTCACAGGCGTGAGAGGAGAGTGTTGTGGTCTATTGTGTCAAAAGCCGCTGACAAGTCTAAGAGGGTGAGAATGCTAATTTTTCCCTGATCTAAAGAAGAATAAAGGTCGCCGAGGATTTGAGTAAGGCAGTTTCTGTTCCGTGGTGGCTACGATAGTCTGACTGCAGACCCGCCAAGAGGTTCTTGGTTGCAAGATATTGCTGCAGCTGGGTGAGTACTAGTCTCTCTATAACTTTGGACAGGAAGGGGAGGTTAGAGACCGGGCGATAATATTTCAAAACGTTAGGGTCCAGAGAAGGCTTCTTCAGGAGTGGCTTAATTATGGCTAACTTGTACACGGAAGGGAAGATGCCAGATGAGAGGGACTCGTTAACAACAGATGTGATGTAGGGAAGAAGAGAGTAAGGCATTGAACTAAAAGGGGGGTGGGGATGAGGTCAAGGTCGCAAGTGGTGGGAGTGGAGGCGAGAATCACTTTCTTGACAGCCTCTTCAGACACTGTCTGGAAAGTGGTGAATGGGACGCCCTGAAAGCAACGATCAGCAACTGCGGGAGGATTCAGTATTTGACTATCGAGATCCCGTCTGATGGTTTGAATTTTGTTCTCAAAGAATTCAAGAAAACGGCCAGGAAGTTCCAGAACGGAGAAGATTGACGGAAGGAGAACCTTTTTGGTTTTACCGAGGAGTTTGTTGCAGATGCCGAACAGTTGCCCACACGACGCGCTATCCACAATCTGAGAGCTGAAGTAATTAACTTTAGCATCATACATGAGTTTGGTAACTAAGTTCTTGGCCTGGACAAAAAGGTGTTTGTGAATGGTAAGTCCAGTTTTCAACCACTGACGTTCAGCTCGGCGTCGTTGCCGCTTGGCGGCCCTGACATCATCACGAACAGAATTAAACCACGGGGCGCTGCCGGTCTTAACGGAAGAGACCTTCCGTTTCGTAGCCGGAGCGTGAAAGTCCAAGACGTCGCGTAACGCA
>JAWQFJ010024104.1:35000-41974 GCA_034096865.1 Theodoxus fluviatilis | reverse complement strand
CACCATCCAATCCCATCCATCCAAGCCATCATCCAATCCACCCAAAGAAACAAAAAAAAAATTTTTTTTCCAAAAATCCAATCCATCCATCCATCCATTCGTCTATCAAGCAACACACTAACCCATCCATCTCTCCCTCCATCCCTCCCTCCCCACCGCTCTTCTTCAAGTGAGCTGTGAACGCCACTTATCCGTCTATCTATTAACCTTTCATTGCCCAGCACCTTGACCTTTGCCCAGCACCTTAACCTTTGCCCCGTATCTTGCAGGATGCGGACAGAGACCCATGGACCTGGTCATACTGCTGGACAGCTCGGGCAGCTTCGGCGACTTCGAGGCCATGCAGCAGTTTGCTGCTGGAGTGGTCAGTCTGGCCAAAGTGGGTGACGAAGCCCTCAGAGTGGGCCTTGTCTCCTTCGGTGAGGACATCAACGACCGCGAGGACCTGGCCATGTAAGAAGCGACATGTGATGTGGTTCATTAGCGGTGCCTTTGATGTTCTTTGGTGGCATCTTTGATGTGTGGCGGCATCTTTGATGTTGGTTGGTGACGTTTTCGATGCTTTTGTCGGCTCCGTGGATCACTGGGGCCACGTGGTTAGCGCGCTCGACTTCCAGTCGCTTGCGGGTGGTGGGTACGGCGTTCGAAGCTGCACGGTTCCCCGAGTTGTACCCTTGAGGAGGTTGCTGAATTTGCATGGTTTCTTCCCACCCAGGAGTAAAACCGAGTACCTGTGAGGGCAGTAATGGTACACTGTAGTGTGATGAACCATTTAATGAAGCAATGAGGTAGTGTCGTATCCTAGACCGTAGAGTATCCTAAAACGTAGAGCGTGACCTACTTGCATATTATTAACATGACGAAATATGGGTTTTCATCGTTTTCTTTCACCTTATTACCCGATCAAATGGTACTTTCCTCTAGAAATGTTCATGTAATCACACGCAGCTAAGACAAAAATCTTAGGGTCCGAGATTTCATAGAACGCTCACCGTTACAATAGGCTAATCGCAGTTAAGATAACAAGAGTAGGCGGGGGAAAGTCATCTCTGCGGGGCATTGTCCAATCACAAGATTCGGCGGGTGAACACGTCATGTTAATAATATGCAAGTAGGTCACGCTCTACGTTTTAGGATACTCGGTCTAGGATATGACAGTAGCATCGGATTAGAATGCTTCCCAAGGCGCAGTTACCTGACTGTGTGCGTCTTCAATGTCTGTCTCTGTGTGTGTCGCGAGGTGCCAGGGAAGGGTTGATACTGCGGCCCCGTGATCAGGGGATAAAATGTTAAGCGGTTTGAGTCCCAGACCTGGGTGATAAGTCCCTATATTAAATTTTACCTCTACCCTTTATCTGAGATGATGTATAGTACGAACGAACGAAGGAATGGTTTATTTTTGTTAGGCCGCCGGCCCATCTCAACACAATTACACATAATATGCCTCTTCGGCCATAGCAATAGAAACAGCTTCTTTTCTTCTCTTGAATGCATAATATAAATACGTTGCAACCGCTCGTACTGCCTTAGGCTCCTCCAGCGACAGGAGTACCTTAACATCAAAGGCATATGTATTCGTCATCAACCTGCGTATATACATTCGTCTGAGATCTTCATAGGCAGGACATTCAAGTAACAAATGCTGTTCATTTTCGTCTGTTTCATAGCAAGCTGGACATAAGTAAGCATTATCAGCTCGCTCCGTAGCAAATCTGTATTTATGCGTGAACAGATCGCTGAATCCCATCCTAAAAAGAACATAAACATCTCGAAAAACTTTTTTAATCTAATATATACAAATATTTCTCTCTATTCAATTCTGTCTTAAAGGATCTGTACAGTTCATATCTACCGCTCGCTGATATTGAAACTGTCCATACATTCATGTATTCAGTGATAAGGCGCTTTCTGAACTCGAGCAAGAACTCTGTCTCATTCCGCACATTCTGATTACGCCATACATCAGCAAAATCATATCTATGCAATACTTCTTTTATTTTGTCAACCCAGTTTCCATTTTTCCCCGAGATGAGCATCATCTTGTAAACTTTGTTAGGGTATCTAGTTGCCTCCATCCTAAGTACACGCAACCAGTACTTAATAGCCCGTAAAGTTGCATTGATATACAGTGGGTATCTTCCGATTTCACCATACGTCATCAAGTTAGGAGCTTGTAAAGGAACGTTGAGGAATCTTTTCATAGCTTGTAGGTGTACATATTATATTTCCGAACAGTTGTACAGTCCCTACAGTTCTGATGTATACAAAAGTACCGGCTGTATGATAGATGTTGTATAGTGGCGTCTTTAGTGTTGTTTGATGGCGTATTAGATGTATGGCGGCGTTTCGGATGTTGTTTGGCGGTATCTTTGAAGTTCTGATTACACGTTTTAAAAAGTTGTTAAGTAGTAACCTTGACGTTCTTTGGCGATATATTTGACGTAGTTTGGTTAAGTTGTTTGGCGATATATTTCAAGTGGATTGGCGGCGTTTTTTTAATGTTTATGGCGGCAAATATGGAAATATGTTTGATTTTGTTGGCGGCGTATATCAGATGAAGAATTGTCCTTGATCGGGTGTTTTCTTCCAACCAGACACTGTTGCTCATCTTCTTCAGATCCTCCAGCAGCCTGGAGGCACAGCAGACCATCATGGCCACGCGCCACAGGCCGGGCGGACGTGACGTCAGCCAGGCGTTGATGACTCTGACGGAGATGTTCAAGCCCCAATATGGCGACCGTCCAGACGCACCCAACGTGGCTCTGCTGCTGACAACTGGACCGTCCACTGCCAACTCTGACCTGGTCAAGGAGGAGGCTCGCAGGGCTCGGGCTGCTGGCATTTCCATCTTCGTCGTGGCCCTCGGCATCAAGGACGAGACTGAGGTAGGCACTAACGCATTGGAGGCTTTAAGAGACCGAGCGTGCTGAGGGTGTAGTGTTAAAGGCGTACCTTTTGTCGTTAGATGTAAATGTGAGCTCTGATCAGACTGTGGAATAAAGTCCTTCGTTGAAACAATGCCTGTTTATTTTGTCAAGCGTCGTAACTAATTTTGTCGTCGAGGAGGCGAATGAAAGTCTGTAACAGAAGCAAAGCAGGAACCAGTTTTCCCATTTAGTTTTGTTTGTTGGAGAGTCTTACTATGTTGCGTACATGTATGCTGCAAGAGAAGTCACATCCAGCTCAATCAAGAAGCGCGAATTCTCGATTCAACAATCTTCGTCATGCACGTAAAACATGAAAAGGATATTACATTTATTGTGGTGATTACAATGCCACAGGAAGACTTTGAGATTAAAAGTATACAGAAGTTGTTTTACTTCAATAAAAATTGTCTCATTTTATCACGTGTACGCGACCTGGGCGGAATTTCTTGAATCTTTAATCTGAAACACAACTAGTTCTATGCATCCTTGGCCAAAAGAATGAAAGCATGTTCTCGGCATTGTCTGGTCTTGTTCTTGTTCTCAGATTGACCAGATCGTGGGAGAGCCCGCGGACGAGAGCAAGTATGTGCTGGACGGCCCCTCCACTCTGCCCCTCATCGAGGATGTGGTCCTTGGAGAGATGTGTTCCCGTCAGTGGTCTGACCTCATTTGACGTGTCTCTCCCTCCTTCGGAATCGTGTGTCTGTGTTTGGCCATCTTGAATCGCTGTATTACTCTCGTTTCTGTACTTTTTCCTTTGCATACCCATGCCTTGCGCATTCCCGCGCTCTGTAGATGTGACTTCCCGTGCATCGGCATCTTCCTGCTGCCTCCCACGTGCCCATCGTCGTCCTCTTCGTTGTCATCGTTATATTAGTTTATGTTTTCTTTCTTCTTTGCTTTCATCTCTCTCTCTCTCTCTCTCTCTCTCTCTCTCTCTTCCATCCTCAATCTCTCTCTATCTCTCTCTCTCTCTCTCTCTCTCTCTCTCTCTCTCTCTCTCTCTCTTTCTCCTTTCTTTCTTTCTTTCTGTCTCTGTTACCGTTTCTCTTCTTTCTCCCTCTCTTTTCCCTTCCAAATTCCTTCATTCAATGTATTCATCCATTCTAAATGTAATTTTACCTTCACTTTCATCTTCCCTTCTGCATTTGTTGTATATATCCATGTATATATATATATATATATATATATATATATATATATATATATATATATATATATATGCCCTTTTGCTAAATTCTTATGTTCCTCTTTATTCTGTTACCTCTTCCTTTTGTTGTTTCCTTCATTCTGCTTTCTAATCGTCTACATGTCGTTGCTACCGCTACTGTTGTGGCTTTGTTGCGGAAATAAGGTACAGATGCAACTCTAGATATTGCAATAGAATGACATTACTCTCAATAATGATTGAAACCGAAACAAAGTTGCATGAAAACTTGTACTGGTAGGAACCTGATGCGTTCTGAAATGTGAATGGCAGTGTCATCTCCCTTCTTTACTGCATATTCTTCATTTATCTTAATTAAAATATTTTTGTCTTTTGTATTTTTTCAATAGGCCTTGACCAACTCCGGTCACAGCGGATACGTCGTAAGTAGCCCAGGAAATTCGGTCCTCTGTGTTCTCTGTTGGATGTATTTCATCGTCGTGTGACCATTCGTTAATTCACCCATTCATATGTCCATTCATCCATCCTTTCATCCATTCATACATCCATTCATCCATCCATCCACCCACCCACCCATTCATTCATCAATATGCATTAATACGTCTCTCCCTCACTCCAGCCACCCATCCATCAATTCATCCATTCTCACATCCACATTCAACCATCCACACATTCACTCATTCTCTTATCCTTGGATCCCTCCCTCCCTCCCTCCCTCCCTCCCTCCCGCCCGTGTCCCTCCACCATTCCCCTCCCTCCCTCCACTCCCTCCCTCACTCCTCCCTCCCTCACTCCTCCCTCAGACATCCCGCCCTATAACTAAATCCCTCCCTCCATCATCCCTCACTCCCTCCAGGCCCTACCCTCCATCCCTCCCTCCCTCCCTACCTCACTCCCTACCGCCATCCTTACGGCCTCTGCTTGACACTAACGCCCGTAATAACACCCTACCTATCTCATTGACCGATCCGCATCCATACTCCCCTCAAGCCCTCCATCCCTCCCTCCCTCCTTCCCTCCCTCCCTCCCCTACCTCATTCCCTCCCTCAATTCCCTGCACCCCTCCCTCATCCCCCCTCCCTCATTCCCTCCCCCCTCCCTCCCTATCGCCCCTCCCATCTCTCCCTCCCTTCCTCTCTCTCCCCTATCTCCTCCCTCATCCCCCCTCCCCCATTCCCATGCCCCCCCCATTCCTCCCTCCCCCCTCTCCTCACCCCTCCAGCCCCCCTTCCTCCTTCTCTCCCTCCCCTCCTCCCTCCCTCTCTCCCTCCCTCTCTCCATCCCTATCTCCCTCCCTATCTCCCTCCCTATCTCCCTTCCTATCTCCCTTCCTATCTCCCTCCCTCCCTTCCTCTCTCCATCCCTCCCTCCCTCCTCTCTCCTCCTCCCTCCCTCCCATCCCCCCTCCCTCCCTCCCTCCCTCCCCTCCCTCCCTCCGTCCCTCACTCCGTCCCTCCCTCCCTCCCTCCTCCCTCCTCGCATCCCTCCTCCCTCCCTCCTTCATCCCTCTCCTCTCATTCCCTCCCTCCCTCCCTCCAAATCCCTTCCCCCTCCCTCCCTCCTCCCCTCCCTCCCCCCTTCCCCACTCCCTCATTCCCCCTCATTCCCTCCCTCCCCCTCATTCCCCCCTCATTCCCTCCCCCCTCCCTCCCTCTCTCCCTCCCTTCTCTCCCTCCCATCTCTCCTCCCTCCTACCTCCCTCCCTATCCCCCTCCTCATCTCCCTCCCTCCCTCATCTCCCTCCCTAATCTCCCCCCTCCCTCCTCCCTCTCCCTCCTCCCTCACTATCTCCCTCCCTCCCTCCTTCCCTTCCCTCCCTCCTCTCCCTCCGCATTCCCTCTCCCCCCTCATTCCCTCCCTCATTCTCCCCCCCTCCCCTCCCTCCCTCGTCTCCCTCCCTATCTCCCTCCTTTCCCTCCCTATCTCCCTCCCTATCTCCCTCCCTATCTCCCTCCCTATCTCCCTCTCTCCCTCATTCCCTCCTTCCCTCATTCCCTTCCCTCTCCCTCATTCCCTCCCTCCCTCCCTACCTCCTTCATCCCCACCCCCATTCCCTCCCTCATTCCCTCCCTCTCTCCCTCATTACCTCCCTCTCTCCCTCATTCTCCCTCATTCCCTCCCCCCTCATTCTCCCCCCGCCCTATTCCCTCCCCCCTCATTTCCTCCCCCCTCATTCCTTCTTTCCCTTCCTCCCTCCCTCCCTCCCTCTCTCCCTCCCTCCCTCCTCCCTCCCTCCCTCCACCTATTCATAATCTATATATTCATTCATTTATCTCCTCCTCACTACACCCACCCATCCATCCATTTATCCATTCACCCATCCATCCATCCACCATCCGTCCATTCGTCCGCCCGTCCATCCATCCATCCATCCATTCATCCATCCACTTATTATTCCTTCCCGTCATTCACTCATTTATCCTTCCATATATCCATTCTTACACTCAACCTTTCATTCCTCCACCCCTCCTTTTCTCTATCCACCCATTTATCCATTCACTCGTCCATACATCCATGCATAGATCCATCCATCCATCCACTGATCCATCCATCCATCCATCCATCCACCCATCCCTCCCTCCCTCCGTCTCTCCATCCATCCATCCCCCCACACCCAGCCATATATCAACCCACCCCTTCATCTATTCACCCCTCCCTCCCTCCCTTTATTCATCCACTCATCCACTCTCTCACTCTCTTTCCCATTTTTAGAGTCCAGCGTGATGGACCTGGTCTTTCTCGTGCACTTCTCCCGTAACCTGGGCCGCAAGGACTTCCAGGCCATGATGTCCTTTGTCAAGGAGACGCTGGCAGACGCTAACATCGACTCTGGTGACGTCAGAGTGGGTATGGCGGTGTACCGGAAGCGGGGGCTGACC
>JAWQFJ010024104.1:27500-30000 GCA_034096865.1 Theodoxus fluviatilis | reverse complement strand
TTGAATTTCTTGACTTTAAACTGCGCACGCTGCTGCGGATGACGTGTATTCACTATCGTTCTTTTTGTCTTTGCTTCATGCTGCACTAAGTAGCTTTTTTATTGCAGCACATCGTTTGTATTCTTCCTGTAAAAAACAACAACCCAAACTGTTCAGGGTGTGTTTGACACAATCGAGCACACGATCGCTACACACCGAGCATATTTGATAGCTAAAGAGAGCACGAATTTCACAAATCACCTTCACTTTTCACTTGAAACCTCTCCTGTTCTTGTGTTTGAACCCTCTCTCTTCACACGATTATTAGCTTGTGGGTTTTGCAGTATTGCTGTCCTTCTGCCACATCGTTGTCTAAATCAATCAGTCAATGATTGCTTGAAAAATGTGCGTCTTTGTTTGCTTCTTTGGAACTTTGTTTAATTTGGACGTGCTAGTGTATACAATCAGTTCTGTTCATGGTGACTCCGTATGTGTTTCTCTTAATGCTGTTGATCTCTCCCCTACCGTACCTTGGTCCCTGTCTCTGCCTGTCCATTTGCCTCTCTGTGTGTTTATGTGTCTGAGTACACACACACACACTCACACACACACACACACACACACACACACACACACATATATATATATATATATATATATATATATATATATATATATATATATATATCTGTCAGCCTGTGTGTCTGTCCGTATGTAAATGTGCATGTGTCCATTTACTTATATGTATGTCTATGTGTTTGTGAGTTTGTTTGCTTGTCTATCTGTCTGTCTGTCCGTCTGTATGTATGTGTAGCTGTCTGTATGTGTGTCTGTGTATCTGTGTGCCTGTCTGGCTGGGTGACTGGGTGGCTGGGTGGCTGGTTGGCTGGCTAGCTGGCTGGCTGGCTGCCTACCTGCCTGCCTGCCTTTCTGTCCGTCTTTCTGTCTGTCTTTCTGACTGTCTATTTGTCTCTCTTGTCCATCATAATCTCATTTTTCTCTATCTTTTTATTTTTGGTCTTCATTTGTTACACCATGTGAGTGATCATAGCTTCTGCAGACACTCATATTCTATATTCATTTGTTCTGTGGCGCTGAAATCGAGGACGTCACATTTTGCCTCGCTTGTCCTTCGTCTTCAGTGTTCCATTGCTCGTTTCAGGGTCGCCAAAGATCAAATTTACCAGTAATAAAACTGAAAGCGAATCAGTGCACAGTAGTGAGTATTGGGAAGGATTTGTTCCTGGAATGCATCTCGCAGGAATGTCCCTCTTTCTGAGTTTGTTCTTCTTGTCATCTGTGCCGTGGATGAAACAAAATATAGACGACGTTCCGTCAGGATGCTCTCTTTCTCCAAGCGATCAAAAGTTGTTTGCCTTGCATCATTACAGACTGAACTTTCCCTCCGATCTTGCACGCACACAGCGAATGTTTCGGTCTGTCTTCCAAAGGTTAACTGCGAACACGCTTCTCTGCTTATTCCCAGGAGATTCTTACGATGAAGCCTTCTACACCCGCTGTTCTACTTCGGTGTTTCACTCCCAGTCCTCTCTGAATGAAACTGAGTTATTTTTCTAGGAAATTTGTTTTTCCTTATATAGTGTTTCATGCCAAATTGTCTATCGACTTCCTCTGTTTCTCAGTTTGCCTGACACACCAGGTCTTCTGATGCACTCGAGCTGAAGAAGGGTAACCCCCAACTTCATGCAAACGTATTTCATGGGCACGTGAATGTCTTTGGCGCACTTTTGTTCAAATCTCTCCGTTCTTCATCGAGTATGATGCCATCTTTGTACTCCAAGCCACAACCTGAGCAAATGTTTACCCTCTTCTCTGTACACTTCGCATGCAAGTTCCAAAGGTGAAACTATTAATTATTAAAAATTTGGTATAATTGTATTCCCCATGCTTCTTGACTGATTTCCTTGTGATTAGGCAGTTTCAAACCTCACAAATGCAATCCTTCAAAAGATAAACGTAAACTACATATTGAATTGAGATTCATTGATTTGGTAGAGATTACGAGTACCTAAAAACAACATGTATATACAGAACTCCACATTGTCGCTCTTGTAGAGGTTCTTTCTTCGTCATCCACTGGTAATATGAAGCAAAGTTCTACCATGACTTTCTCTCGACATATGGCCTAGCTCTCCGACTGTATCATCCACAACTCTACATACAGCAATGCCACACTGTTGACTTTTCAGATGAACAGTTGGCCGATATAGCCGTCGTCTTCCAGGTAACAAACCGCATGAAGACCAAGTTTTTCAACAACGAGGTACTCGACTCGCTGAACGCTATCATTTCATCCGCCGAAGTCGATTCGGGCAGGGTGAGACTCGCTTTCGTCAATTTCGGCCGCAAAACGACCATTCTCTACGGCTTGGACGAATTCAAAACGCTCGTTGCCGCGAAGGAAGCTGTGTCCAAAATCCCGGACAACGTCCGGTCACGGAAGGTCAACGTGGCCGAAGCCCTGGCCACCGTCAGAACTGAACTGTTTACGGGGAGAGGG
>JAWQFJ010024104.1:0-20000 GCA_034096865.1 Theodoxus fluviatilis | reverse complement strand
CGAGAGATACAGACAGACAGACAGACAGACAGACAGGCAGGCAGGCAGGCAGACAGATGGAGAGAGAGAGAGAGAGAGAGAGAGAGAGAGAGAGAGTTTTGTGTTCTTGTGTGTTTTGAGTATTTGTGAGTCACTGTGTATCACCCTGTGTCCATGACAACAGCATTATTTTATGGACGTGTAAGATTTTGCAGGCACGTATACTGCATATATTCTTCTAGCATTTTCGATTTTATTTGCGTTAAATGCCAGCGATAAAAATGTTTCAAATGCCATAATTGTGTTAGACATTTTACTGTAGACATTGATGATTTGTATACGTGTGTCCATACATGCGTCTCATTGTAGGAGTTTATCGCGTTATTCCGTATCGTTTGCTGGATTATTTCTTTTCCGATTTACATTGAGGAGAACATCTTCCCAATAACGGTTTTACTTTTCATCTTTTGCTAGTTGTTAATAAGTTGTACGTGCAAGTGACGTGATTAGCCTACAGCGTTTTTCAGGCACATAGGAGCTTAATTATTGCAATTTTTATTTCAGTGGGATTCATAGAAGAGCCGAAGAAAATGGTCGTCGAAAATCTAGGTGAGTATGGAATCTTTATTCATATTTTTCATACGCTGGCAAGAGACTGAATTATGGCATTTTGGCAGAAGGGTCACTAGATTGTTTCTCTCTTTTTAGTGTCATTTGGACTGTCTTTGAAGTGGATTATTGACTATGTTCAATAACATTGTCTGCTATTCGATATGAATCTATGCTCTTTACAAAAGCGATTTTTTTCCTTTCCTGAAATGGATAGTACGTCTAATTGAGTAGATCCCACACCCCAACCCCAACCTCCCAACTCCCCATTATGAACCAGCTCATGTTACTTGTTCCATACTATCATATTCAATAGACTTAGTCACTCCTCGAAGTGAATCTACTCTCTTCATGATAACGTAAATATTCTCGTTCCTCTAATAATGGATTACCCTCATATTACTCCTTTCGAAATAGAGTGATGACTTTAATCGCACTCAATAAGCCTCCCCAGTTCTCGAAATGAATATGCTCTGTTCATTACAATGTAGTGATTCTCGTTTATCTCGAAACAGATCATCCTTTTTTACTCCTTTCGAACCGGAGTGATGACAATAATCACATTCTATAAACTAACCCACTTCTCGAAGTGAATTTATTCTCTTCATGACGATGGGAAGATTATCATTCCTCTCGAAACGGATTGTCCTCTTATTACTTCTTTCGAATTGGAATTACGACAATAATCGCATTCAATAAACATACCTTTACCCTCTTGAAGTGAATCTATTCTCTTCATTAACCCGTTTCTCGAAGTGAACATATTTTCTTCATTACAACGGGAATATATTCATTCTTCTCGGAACATATTATCCTCTTATCACTCCTTTCGAAGAGGGTGATGACCGTATTCACACACAGTAAACCTACCCTGTTCTCGAAATGACTCAATTCTCTTCGTGACAACGTAACGCGTCCCACTCCTCTGGAAACGGATACCTCTGTGCTCCACTCAAGGGTCTGTCTACCTCTGGTTCTACCTGCAGGTCCCCAGAGAGCTGACGTGGCCGTCATGTTCCACATGCACCGGAACCTGAAGAAGGAGGACTTCGCCCTGGCCGTCCAGGATATGCAGAACCTGTTGGCCAAGGCGGACGTGGACTCCGGGGCTGTCCGAGTGGCGCTGGTGGGTTTCGGGCGCAAGGCTGACGTCCTCTTTGACCTGACTGCCCACCAGACGTCGCAGTCTCTGCTGGGTGCCGTGGGTAACATCCCCTACAAGATCCGCCACGGCAAATCCAACCCAAAGGCGGCCTTGATCAAGGTGAGGAGTGAGTTGCTGGATGGGTGAGTGAGTGAGTGAGTGAGTGAGTGAATGAGTGAGTGAGTGAGTGAGTGAGTGAGTGAGTGAGTGAGTGAGTGAGTGAGTGAGTGAGTGAGTGAGTGAGTGAGTGAGTGAGTGAGTGAGTGAGTGAGTGAGTGAGTGAGTGAGTGAGTGAGTGAGTGAGTGAGTGAGTGAGTGAGTGAGTGAGTGAGTGAGTGAGTGAGTGAGTGAGTGAGTGAGTGAGTGAGTGAGTGAGTGAGTGAGTGAGTGAGTGAGTGAGTGAGTGAGTGGGTGGGTGGGTGGGTGGGTGGTTGGATGGGTGGTTGGGTGGGTGGGTGGGTGGGTGGGTAGGTGGGTGGGTGAGTGAGTGAGTGAGTGAGTGAGTGAGTGAGCGAGTGAGTGAGTGAGTGAATGAGTGGGTGGGTGGGTGAGAGGGTGGGTGGTGGGTGGGAGAGTGGGTGGATGAGAGAGTGGGTGAGTGAGTGAGTGAGTAAGTGAGTGAGTGAGTGACTGAGTGAGTGAGTGAGTGAGTAGGTGGGTGGGTGGGTGGGTGGAAGAGTGGGTGAGTATGTGAGTGGGTGAGTGGGTGAGTGGGTGGGTGGGTGGGTGAGTGGGTGAGTGGGTGAGTGAGCTGGGTGGGTGGGTAGATGGGAGAGTGGGTGAGTGAGAGAGTGGGTGGTGGGAGAATGGGTGAGTGGGTGAGTGGGTGAGTGGGTGAGGTGGGTGGGTGGGTGAGGGATGAAAGAGTAGGTGAGTGAGTGAGTGAGTGAGTGAGTGAGTGAGTGAGCGAGCGAGCGAGCGAGCGAGCGGGCGGGCGGGCGGGCGGGCGGGCGGGCGGGCGGGCGGGCGGGCGGGCGGGCGGGCGGGCGGGCGGGCGGGCGGGCGGGCGGGCGGGCGGGCGGGCGGGCGGGCGGGCGGGCGGGCGGGCGGGCTGGGGGGCGCGCGGGCGGGCGGGCGGGCGGGCGGGCGGGCGGGCGGGCGGGCGGGCGGGCGGGCGGGCGGGCGGGCGGGCGGGCGGGCGGGCGGGCGGGCGGGCGGGCGGGCGGGCGAGCGAGCGAGCGAGCGAGCGAGCGAGCGAGTGAGTGAGTGAGTGAGTGAGTGAGTGAGTGAGTGAGTGAGTGAGTGAGTGGGTTGGTGGATGGTGGGTGGGTAAGTGGGTGGGTGTGTGTGGGTGAGTGAGTGAGTGAGTGAGTGAGTGAGTGAGTGAGTGAGTGAGTGAGTGAGTGAGTGAGTGAGTGAGTGAGTGAGTGAGTGAGTGAGTGAGTGAGTGAGTGAGTGAGTGAGTGAGTGAGTGAGTGAGTGAGTGAGTGAGTGAGTGAGTGAGTGAGTGAGTGAGTGAGTGAGTGAGTGAGTGAGTGAGTGAGTGAGTGAGTGAGTGAGTGAGTGAGTGAGTGAGTGAGTGAGTGAGTGAGTGAGTGAGTGAGTGAGTGAGTGAGTGGGTGAGTGGGTGAGTGATTGAGTGAGTGAGTGAGTGAGTGAGTGAGTGAGTGAGTGAGTGAGTGAGTGAGTGAGTGAGTGAGTGAGTGAGTGAGTGAGTGAGTGAGTGAGTGAGTGAGTGAGTGAGTGAGTGAGTGAGTGAGTGAGTGAGTGAGTGAGTGAGTGAGTGAGTGAGTGAGTGAGTGAGTGAGTGAGTGAGTGAGTGAGTGAGTGAGTGAGTGAGTGAGTGAGTGAGTGAGTGAGTGAGTGAGTGAGTGAGTGAGTGAGTGAGTGAGTGAGTGAGTGAGTGAGTGAGTGAGTGAGTGAGTGAGTGAGTGAGTGAGTGAGTGAGTGAGTGAGTGAGTGAGTGAGTGAGTGAGTGAGTGAGTGAGTGAGTGAGTGAGTGAGTGAGTGAGTGAGTGAGTGAGTGAGTGAGTGAGTGGGTGGATGGGTGGGTGGGTGGGTTGATTTCTTGGTGGATGGATGGATGGGTGAATGAGTGAGCGGGGGTGGGGGTGGGGATAGGGGGGTGGAGCGAGTGGACGTGGCGTGGGTGGATGAGTGGATGAGTGCGTTAGTGAATGCGAGTGAAAGAATGAATGAATGAATGAATGAATGAATGAATGAATGAATGAATGAATGAATGAATGAATGAATGAATGAATGAATGAATGAATGAATGAATGAAAGAATGAATGAATGAATGAATGAATGAATGATAGAGGCTAACGAGGAAAGAAAAAATGAGTGAAATTGAATAACTAAGCGAGCGCGTCTGCTGGCGAGTGGAAAGAGGCATGGATCGATGGATAGATCTTTCTTCCTTTTTTCCCCTTTTTTATATTCTTTTTGTCTGCCTTCTTTTCTTTCTGCGTGTATTTTATCCTTCTTTCCTTTCTTTCGTCCCTCTTTCTTTCTTTTCATTTCCTTCACCTCTCTTTCTTTCTTCAGGTCAGCAAAGAGATCTTCAAGGAGAGCAAGGGTGACCGCCCCGACGTGCGCAACGTAGTGCTGCTCATCACAGACACCAAGACCAACGTGGGGGCCAAGGGCTTCTACCGACAGGCCAAGATCATCAAGGACAGGAACGATGTCAAGATCTTCGCCATCGGCATCGGCAAAGCGGAGAAGACGGACCTGGAGAAGGTGGTGACGGAGCCCACGGAGGAAAACATCATCATGCTCACCAACTTTAACGGGCTTACCTTCCCCAAAACTGCCGTGGACGTGGCGCAGAAAGTCTTCTCGCGTGAGTTGACGAGCACCTAATCACCCGTCATTTTCACTAGTACATATTAGATGTAGTTCCATCACCTTGAGCCACGACCATCATACTACCGCACAGCCCCTACAAGCGCCAGTTCTTCAGCAACTACACTGCAAGCATTACCATCACCACCGCTGCCACCACCACTGCCACCACCACTGCCACCACCACTGCCACCACCACTGACACCACCACTGCCACCACCACTGCCACCACCACTGCCACCACCACTGCCACCACCACTGCCACCACCACTGCTACGACCACTGCCACGACCACTGCCACCACCACTGCCACCACCACTGCCACCACCACTGTCGCCACCACTGCCACCACCACTGCCACCACCACTGCCACCACCACTGCCACCACCACTACCACCACTGCCACCACCATTGCCACCACCACTGCCACCACCATTGCCACCACCATTGCCACCACAAACACACTACCGCACAGCCCCTACAAGCGCCAGTTCTTCAGCAACCATACTACAAGCATCACCATCACCACCACCACTGCCACCACCACCACCATCACCGCCACAGCTACCACCATGCTACCTTCATACCATCATCACCCGCACCATAAGATGCAGCGGTAATAGTAGCAGTAGCAGCAGCCGAAACAACAACAGCACCATCATCAACAACAACACCAACAACAACAACACTATTATCCACGAGAAGACCTACAATAACATTTCGCAACAGAAACAATGGCAAAAGTGCAACTATGGCAGTTTCCGTCATAACATTTCACAATTATGCTGTATCTTTCAAAGTATTCACGGGACTTTGGCTTTTAATGTAAATGTATGCAGTCCGTCTCTTTTAGAAACCTTTTCCAAAGTTCCAATGATGTAACTGCATCGCGAAACCTCTCTCTGGAATGTTAGTCAGCAACTGTACCACGAGGATTAAAGAAAAATAAGTCACGCAGAAAATTATTGCCAAACTCAGCTGACTCTGACGTGTTGCACTTATGACAAGGAAATGTAAATGTCAACTGTTCTGTGCTTTTTTTCTTCCTTATTGGAACATGTGTCGTATTTGAATAAATCCCCATTTCTCCTGTCCCAGGGATAGAACCACGGCACTGCGCCTCGCACATTTTGAAACCCAAATGTACTAGTCATGATCGTCTCTCCTAATGACGCATGGTATGTGTTTCTGTGCTGACCTTTTGAAATTCAAACTGTTGACAGTTGGCGAGCCAAGAAGAGATGAAACAACTAATGCCTTCATCTACACCACCGTAAGACCAGGTAAGTGATTTTGCTGATAAAACTTTTGCATGAATTGCAACATGTTCCCAGAGGTCTAAGAAACCAAGCAAGTAGAACTGTTTGAGTACATCAATGCTTGACCTCGTTCTCTAAGAATCAGTCATGATAAATATGCTATTCATCCATGCATTGTATAAATATGAAAGTAAATATTGAAGAGACATTACATGTTTAGTGTTATGGCTGCAGACGAATGAAATATTATGCTTTTAGTCTTGATGATAGCAAACATTATAAGCACCGACCGAGATCAAACCTCTTTCCAATATAAAATGATTTTTTGAGTGGAGTACGTCATTACATTCGTACTTTTGTTTTAGCTTTGAAAAAGGCTCGATCAAACTGGAGCAGTCAGTAACGGTGCCATTATTTGTAGTAACAATCATGAAACAAAGACAACTTACTGGAAATTCTAGCCGTCACTATCACGTAACAGATTCCTTACGATGACACACTCACTCATCTTGCGCCAGACTCTTAAAGATGCACTGAAGATAAAGTTGTGACCTAATCTTAAAGGCACTACGACCTACAGCTTTTACCTGAATTGATAAAATCCCCGCAGACTTGAATAAAGGTTTTAAGGAATTTCGGCACTCTTATAAGGAAAATTTTATATGGAAATGAAAATCCGTACAAATATATTTCTGAGCTCTTCCTCGTGGATTTAAGGTTCAGTACAGCGAGAAAGATATATATGCTTAGGAAAAATATTAGAAAATACATAATTAAAAATGTGTGACCCGTGCCTACAGAGTTGCAAGAAGAAAAATCTCTGCAGCGATTGCAGTAGTATGATGTCAATGTCATGAAAAGGAACTTTATTGAAGAAAGTTAATTTCTTGAAATCAAAGCTGATAATGAGAACATCTCGACCTGAACTTTCTGGCATTCATTGCGACATCGTCCCAGTTTATTAAGAAGTTGCGAAGATGATAGTTTTATGATTTGTTTTTACAAAAACTTGACATATTACCCGTAACGATTAAAGAAAAAGACTTTAAGGATCGTAGTGCCTTTTTGAGAGAAACCACTAATATCAATACCGATCATGGGCTATGAAAATCGTAAATAGAAAGTGAAAACTTGAAGTGTGAAATAGTCCACAGAAGCCTAGTGAGACAGACCACTCACATCCCAGACGCACGCAGCATGTTGAACACAAGGAGCACTCCGCCAGAGACGGAACAAGAACGAAAGTCAGTTCCCTGACCTGTGGTTGTTGACTAATAAACACGGTTTGCGGTTGCAGGCTCCATCTCAGGTAGACTCACGCCATCTAACGGAGGATTCACCACGCATGCGCACTGCTCTCAACGGAAGCTCGACTCTCTCTACACATCTGATTGGTTGGGAATGCCGCTTGAGTTTTATTCTCTCCTTTCTTTGATATATCTCTCTCTTCCACTGCGTGTTTCTTTTCATCTGTGTTTGCGCTTTGTCCAAGGGTGCAATAAATGGTCGTGGAGATTCTCCAGACCAAGTTCATCGTGTTACTGGATCCTGGGGCTTCGTCTGAGCAAAGCACTCTCGAATGTCTCCTCCACTTTCAACTTGCACGTTGCCCTCTGTGTGAGAGACTTCTGTACGGCACGCCATCTTGTCAAAATAAAATCCCCAGCAATGAGAATTTGTTCGTCTTTTTCCTGGAAACTATCTCGCTCACGATCGAATCCTTTGGGCCTGCGCACGAGAACTCCAAATTTCTTGAATGCTCTGATGTTGAATTTTGGGAGGACATGACTTATTTGTACCACCACCAAATGACTGTCAGCAAATCTTTTCTCCTTGAACACACTTTGCACGAAACGCGCACTGAATCTTGAATCGTGTTGTTTTTTCCCCCTCGCGAACCATCTTTGAATGCTTCCGTTTTTTAGGACAATATTTTTCACTCGCTGTTTGAACGTCTGAGCAAAGCGGCATTGCTGAATGAGCTTGCTACTTCTTGGTGCGCAGGAAATGTTTCTTAAACCTTGTTGTTGAAACAAAATGCACTGTTATTGTGAATGCCGACTGATGCACTTAGTTTCATACCAGTGATAAGCTGTTGAGGGCATTAGTACCATGAAGTTCGGTATTGACGCATTTCTAGAATTACCTCTCTGATCACATTGTTGACTCGTTATGAGTTGTACAGAGTAATTAGGATTACTGAGATTGTCCCCTTGTATGTTAAGTTTTAGAAACTTTTTAGATCTGTCTCTGTTTGTGGTACTGTCTATTTGTCTGTTTATTTGTTTGTCTGTCATTCGGTTGATCGGTCGCCGATCTGTGCCTCTCTCTCTCTCTCTCTCTCTCTCTCTCTCTCTCTCTCTCTCGCTCTCTCTCGCTCTCTCTCTCCCTCTCTCTCTCTCTCTTTCTCTCTCTCTCTCTCTCTCTTTCTCTCTCTCTCTCGCTCTCTCTCGCTCTCTCTCTCTCTCTCTCTCTCTCTCTCTCTCTCTCTCTCTCTCTCGCTCTCTCTCTCTCTCTCTCTCTCTCTCTCTCTCTCTCTCTCTCTCTCTCTCGCTCTCTCTCTCCCTCTCTCTCTCTCTCTCTCTCTCTCTTCTTTCTCTCTCCATCCACATCCTCCTCTCTCCATTCATATCCTAATGCAATTTTGAATCCCATTATAACTGGTTTCAGTGGGCCCGTTTTCTCATATTTGCTCCTGTCTTTAAAATCATCACTTCGATCTTTTTGACAATTCTTGTCTATTTTTGCGTTTCTGTCTCAAACTGCGTGTCATCTGCAAACCTAACTGTAGATGATTAGAGCCGATCAGTGAATCGAGATCTCCATATTTAACGTTAGAAACTCATAATCAGTGATTTCCTTCAGCGCGGCGTCTTATTATCATGGTAGCATCACTGTCTCCAGTACTGGTTTACTTCAGATGTACCACTTCTTTTGACTACAAGGAACCCTGGTTACTAGGAAAGCCATGTTAAAGTTTCCAAGAAGCGATCATCTCGGTTGTAATTTGTCTCTCAAGCAAAGTGACGCACGCGCTGGCGTATTGCAGCTAAGTGTGCGCGCTTGCGTGCGTTCAGCGTGCGCGCACGTGCTTATCCCTTGCATGCCGGTTGTCACTAGTGAAGACATTTGTGAAGATGGTCCACTTCAAGAAAAGTCCTTTTGTCTTTTATCTTAAAATTTAGTTAACAGCCAATCGTCCAACGTAGCTGTGCCACACGACTTGTACAAATACGGAATCTTTCGAAATGACTTCATCCTTTTTCAACACGAATTAAATGTTCAAAGTCAGGTTAATCTCGATGTTAAGTTTTTTCTTGAATCGGACCATATTCACAGCTACGCATATAAAGCTCTGTACTAAATATCACCTTATGGAGAATGTTGCTTTTTTTTCTTTGATACGAACGAAGGAAATCAGTATATGTAAAACTAAAGATTGACAGAAGACTTTGACATAAAACTGAGGCGATTCTCGTTGTCAGTAATGTTGATTGCTAGCAAAGTATGACTCTCAGTGCCTCTTTCAACCTAAATAGTGTAAGCGATATTCTTTCACTGAGGTGATGTTTGTTGAAACAGAAATGTGCTTCTACTATCGATCTTAGATCGATACAATTGTCATCCAGTGGATCCTGGATTTTTATCAATATGCTGCTTGTATCTCATGAAAAGAAATTCCATTGACAAGATTAAAATTTTAATATCCTTTTAAGAAATCATCTATTTGAAAAACAAGTCAAACAAAAGGCGATCATAATTCATCAGCGGTGATCTGTGAACATTTTTACAACCTTCTTTCTGACCAAACTCTATTACGAATTGTTTCGGCCAAGAAATGTAACTGTATCGAAATTATTTCCAACTCTAGAATATAATTTTATTTTGGGACAAATTGTTTGGCGTGGTTTCTGAAATTTATCAGCGATCTCACCACTGTCAATTTCGCAGTTTGAGCAGAAAGAGGGTAGTGATTTCATTATGACTTCGAAAAACAAAAACAAATCAAGAACAGCAAGGTTTAAAAATCGACATTGGTTTCTTGAAAGTCAGTAAATTTGGAATATCTGGCAGCTCTCTCTTCTGAGCCACTCATTGCCATCAACTCAGACTGACATATCTGTGGCCTTTGGGCATCGGTGGAATTTCGTTTTCATGGGATCTCATGAATAGCTGCTCTTGTGTTGCTGAGACAGCATGTAGGCGCCCGCTTCTTAAACAAGCGCTTGTGGCCAATTCAGAGGATGCCGATAAAGTTATTGTCCATCAAGCGCCTCGAGAGAAAGTTTGCTTGTATTCTATGAGGCACAGACCACTTTAAAGCCTGGTTTCACACCCCGAGAACTACTTGCACCGTCGAAATGTTAGGGTTTGTTCATCAGGGGACGTTTTGTCATTGGGCTTTGGTGTGTGTGTGCAAAGAAATTGTAAGAGAAGGAAAGTGGCAATGAATTGATGAAGTCAGAATCGGTTTTATTTTTCATTAATCACATATTTTAACTTTTAATGTACTGAGCTCTATTTTGATTTCAAGATACTTTGAATCTCCCAATTTTAGTATATTAAGATGCAATTTATTTCCTGGAGGTTCGTATCTTGTAGTTCTAATGTTTCGAAGTATAATTTATGTCAAAATACTTCGGACCTCATGGTACTTTTGAACCGATACCTATTTTATTTCAAAACACTTTGAATATGTAAAGTTTAATGGACTGAGATCTTACAATGAAATATATCACACACTGGAAAGTTTAATCGACGTTTAAGAGAAAGCATTTTGTCCCCAATGATCTATTGCTTGGGAAGATGGCGGTAGGAAGTGAGAGGCGGGGACCTGGGGTAACGAGATGCCAGGAGGGCAAGATTGGTAGAACCAGAAGAAGAAGAAAAAATCCACAGCCTTTAACGCAACATTACTTCCAAATGGAAACTGACCTTTGTGTCAACTCTACATGGGCTTTCCTCTGAATTGACACTTACGTTTATCGCAGTCCCACTGCTGGGGCCAACCTACATTTCGTAATGGCCTTCTGTAGGTTGTGCATGCTTACGTACGGAGCGCTGGCGCAGTTTCAGATACTTCACTGAAGCAAGGTTTCTTTGGACCTGAAGGAGGTAGCATTGCTGGAGCATTGGTTCCTCTCACTTGTCCTCTGCTTGTTCTGTATGCTTCTGCTGCCCTCTTTCAGAGCTAGACCAAGGACGGCGTTCGACCTCATCCCTGAGAAGTGAGTACCCTGAAGTCCCTTGATCTTGTTGTGTTCCAGGTGGTCGTTGTTATTTTGGTTTAAATTAAGGATGGTGCGGACTGGTTGTGGGAAGTAAGGAATGTCAGGATTTAGATGTGTCACTGGAATAGAAAAATGCATATAGCCATGAACTAAATATAAAGGAGGAATAATGTTGCAATATGAGCAAAAAATAGGAATATGGTGTGAACATGACAGTACGTTACAGTGAAAACACTGTTTCGCTAAGTATATAACATTTCAATCTCGAAGAAGCGTAAACGGGACTTTAGAACAATGAGTCTTTTGATGTGATAATCGTTTCAAATGTTGCTTTATTCATAAGCTATGCGTGGAAGTTGGCAAGACACAGCAAGATGGCTCTAGCTATGGAGGATGGAATACTAACGACATAGTGATGTAAGACCAAAGTCGGCTTACCTCCTCCAGCCCCCCCCCCCCCACCCGCCACCCCCACCCCCCACCCCTCCATGGTCCTTTCCCCTGGAAGACCAAAAAAAGAGAGAAGAAACTACAACTACAATACCCAACCCCAGGAAAACTTTGTGTAGCGTCCCTAGAATGAATGGTGATGAAGAAAACGCATGCCAGTCAATTGTTATCTCCCTTGAAGTCGTGTCGTGTAGAATCACAGCTGCTGTTGAATGATATACTGTCTGCATTTCATTTTTTGTACGAGCCACACCAAAATGTTTTAAGAGATATTGCCAAAATAATCCCGACTAGTTTTGAGGAAAATTACGGTGGTCCACAAGTGTAGGTTCTTTTGGACCAGACTGTTTCGTTTCCATTTGATTTTTTCTGTTCCCGTAGCCCTTCCATTCCTGGTAAACTACCATGCGCGGATGACTTCCAATAGAAACGAGATACAAAGCTGTACATGTTTATCACAACCTTTTTGTTTTTATCTCAGGGGCTCATGTGCACTGTTTGTGTCGGATTTGTCGACAAAAGTCCACCGTCTTTATGTCACCTCATTTCTCGCCTTCGCAGCCAGCCTTGGAGCGGACATAGTTCTGGTGTTCCAAACCAAGAAAATGGCAAACAAAATCTACAGAAGACAGTTCAGACCAGCTTTCCTCGAGCTCTTACGAAAGGCGGAGATCAACAAGGGCAACGTCAGGGTAGCTCTGGTGAATTTCGGCAAAGGCGGCGAAATTCTCTTTGACCTGGCCAAGTTCAGCACGAAAGGCCAGATCGACGCGTACATGGAGAAGCTCAGTGATCGCTACATGTCGAACGAGGTCAACCCCGCAGATGCACTGGAGAAGATTCGAACCCAGATCTTCACGGGGAAAGACGGAGATCGTCCCGACGTTCCCAATGGGATTATTCTGGTGACGGACTCCAAGGCCAACATGAACCAAGCCAAATATCTTCAGGAAGCCGAAACTCTGAAAGCCCTAGGAGTGGAGATATTCACTATCGGGATTGCAGAGGCGGATGAGACAGAGCTAAGGGCCATATCAAGCCAGCCCTCCAATGCCTATTCCATCAAGATAAAAAATTACAAGGATCTTTCCAGTGACAAAGTCCTTGATCTTCTGTCAGACGCCTTCTATGCACGTAAGTCCCTCGTGGAGATCCTCGTGCTGTAGGTAGTAGAAGTGTCCACGAATACAAGACTGCGTGAAAAAGGTCATAATATCTGATAGTGAAAAAGAGATATCTTTGCTTGGTGTGTAACTAAGTGTCATTTGATTACACCATCTGTTTTTGAATGATACGTTCATTTTTGCCTTTTCCACGGTAGTAGAACAAAATAGTTATGTTACACATTACTTTGAACACCATGCGCTTGATTTCAGGCACCATCTATTTCCATCGTCTGTGTCAATAATTGTCATTGTCATTTCATTTCAAGGTTGTCATTAAAATCCTCGCTTTGACTACGCTGTTTACAGCTGTAGGGTCTAGTTTGTCTCCGTTGCTGTGCCAGATGGCGCGCAGTGTACAACCTGCGTTGCTGTGCCAGATGGCGCGCCGTGTACAACCTGCATGCCAATCAAACGCTTTAGTCCCGCCCTGTCTTTGCATACAGTTGGTGACGTCACTGCAGCCCCGCCTACCACGGAGGCCGTGACGCTGCCAGTCACGCGCCGGCCAGGTTTGTCCGCTAGGCGTCTCTCGCTTGATCACGCATGCTCTGTTGCTTGCTGGGTGTTCTGGGAGCATTATGGGCCGTGTGGCTTGGTGGGGCTTTAGTGCGCATGGCTGGCAGCCGTCCAGCCTCCTAAGCAGGTGTTGCTATGGAAACGGAACGCCACCTTGCACACTGAAGCCATCTTACATGACGTAGGTTGATGTTTGCGTCGCTGCGTTCTGTGTAAGTGGTTCGCATCGCTGCGCGTTCTTGGCGTCGATGACGTCATCATGACGTTGCTTTAGTGTCGCGCGTTATATGTTCGTTGGCGCGCTGTTTACCTCTCTCTCCTAATCTCCCTCCCTGTACGTGCGTGGGCATGGTAGATCCACTGTGTTGCCACGTGTTTTGTTGTAGAGAAGCCACCCTGAATGCTCATTCCCGTGTCTGTGTCTCCTCTGTTGTCCCCCCCCCCCCCCCCCACCCCCTGCCCCCTTCGCGCCTGTGTTGTCTTTCATTAAGTGAATGTTCAGTTCACCTTGCATCACCATGATGTATCGGTATTTCAGTGTTCGCCCTGTGCATTGAAATCTACGTTTCTTGCACCACTTATTACTTGTGTGACTCTCTCTCATGAATTGTCATGACGTGGCAATTCGTACCTCACCATTGCACTTGCACTTCTGTTTCAGATTTTGCCACGGCTTTTGCATTTGTTTCTCACTCAGAGATCGCATTGCGCTGCCGAAGATGGTCTTTCACTTGAAATGCAAACCATTTACTCCCATAGCTCATCATATACATGTATATGCTGCATATTGTGCATTCATATTGTATTTTATTCGCCACCAGGCTACAGCGCTGCGACGTGTGCTAATTACTGCATATCTCATGATGATTAGTCTACAGACATGTGTATGGTATGACTGTTGTGCAACATGTCCTGCTTTGTGCATTATTTCATTGTGGAGCCTTGTTAAACTTTAATTGTTCATGTGGGTGAAATCTATTTTGTGCTGGAACATGTGTTCTTGTGAAACTGGGAGATTGTATCACCCGAAAACAGATACATCTGTGACTGTGTCTCAGATGAGAGAGAGAGAGAGATAGAGAGAGAAAGAGAGAATGAGAAAGAGAGAAAGAGAGAGAGAATGAGAAAGAAAGAGAGGTGGAGAGAGAGAGAAATTATCAATGGTGTTGTGATGTCTACATTATTGCATGGGTAGATGATGTGCACAACCTTGGAGAATGATCAGACCCATACTTTAAAAAAGATGTATTTTTATAACTCTGTGTTGCATGTCTGTATTGTGTGACTGCCTTTCTTAACTCGTCGGAAAATACTGATGGTTTTGAGAGAGAGAGAGAGAGAGAGAGAGAGAGGAGAGAGACTAAGTGTTAGTGTAGTTGTTTGTGTTTTTTCATCTCTGATTTAATAGATTCTGACATGATTGTGTTTATGTTGACTATGTAGCCTGCAGCATGATCTGTCCCCGTGCTTAATGACGTCATTGATCCTTATGTGATGTCACACTATGGAACATAAGTTCCGGAGCTTTGGCACAAGCTAACACCTTCAATTGTAGAAAGTCAGTACAGCATCCTCTGTATTGCCGTTTTTACGAAGAGAAACTGACTTCTTTTCTCATGTTAAAAGTCTAGGTGAAAATCGTCCCTTTTCAAAACTGTTTTTCTATCACTATAAGTATGGATACATATTACAGTTTAGCTGATCTGGTTGCATGTGTTCTGATTATTGGAAATTCCATCAGTGATTTCTTTCACAGTATATAGTATTGCTAATTTGATGGGAATGTTGAACGAACCTTGCTATGCAGCAACTATGATTTGAGCCAGCTTTTAGAAACTGTTAAGTGTACATATGATTTTATCTCTTTATCTAAATGCTCTGTGTGTGTCATTTATTTTTATATTCATTTTTCAAGGTAAGTTATCCACCGATAATTCATTATATATTTACATTCGATGCATTCGACAATTTCTACATGCTTTCGACTGAAGTAGCTAATTAATACTTAAGGATAATAGAATAAATTCTGTGCCGGCATTGTAATATGTCTTTAATATGTTCTGAATTTATTAGGGATGCCACACTTTAGTTTATCTTTGAAGCGCCTTTGCACTCATGTTTACAGTACTTACGAACGTTTTAGGTTGTGATGACTTCATACTAAAAACATTGTGTCTTTCCTCGATATTGCTTACAAGGAAACTATGTTCATTAAAAAAAAAGTTAAAAACCGCGGCAACTGCTCTTTGAAACGAAATAACGAAATTCCTTTGATTTATTAATTTGCAGGCCCCGAGGTGTCCCAACAGTTTGCTGGTAAGACTATGATGTGTTCTTCGACATATGCATTCACACAGCGGGAAGTTTGTGCGGTGAAGGAAGGATAAGGTTTCCCAATTATCAGGGTTGAAACTTTGAAATAGTTTGAGACCAATACATAGTTTTTCCTTTTCTTTGTCCCCCTCGTGATATATTTATTCAAAAGTACCGACAAACATTCAGAAAAGTATACATGAGGTTAAGGTACAGGGAAGTGGTTGGAGGTGGCGTTATACACTCTAACACTCACTCATACACTCGCTCACACACAGACACGCTGGGGTTGTAAAAGTGTAGAGACAAGGATAAAGTTGTTGTATTTTAAATAAGAGACCGTTCACACCAATACCATCTGAACCTCTTCATTTCTGGCAATGCAACACATCCCGAAGAAGGACGAATGACAGGATAATGCCTTAACTGAAGAAGATATGTTACCGGACATGAGAAACAAAGATCAAGTAAGAAAGACAGTTTTACAGTAAACGATGATTAAAGTTATCAGAGCACGAAGTATAGTATAGTATGCCTATACATGTTTCTAAGCTTTACATCACTGTAAGAAATTTAAGATTTCCTCTATGAACTTTTCTATGTCTTGAATATACACGAATAAATAGGTAATGACTTCTTTTTCTGGAATAGGTATGAATAAATAGATAATGTTGTGGTTGAAATACCTCATTTTGTCTTTTTTTAAATAAATAGGTCAGCCTTGTTTTCTCGTGCAATGTCACTTATATAGGGTGGGCTTGCTTTCTCGTTGCATAGCTTTGATAAATTCCCCATGACGTCAGTTATTTACGCAGTACTCAGTGATCGAAAGTATGTTTCATGCCTGAGGAAAGCTATATCTTTAATATTGCTGGTGAGTTTTCCTCATCCTTCAGCACTATTTCCATTGACATGTTTTCCATATATATTGTTATTCCCCAAAACACTGCCACAGCTTCATCGACGATAAGTGAACTGAGAAAGGATGCAAGTACTAGAGAAAACGGTTTTTGTTAACACTGTTGTCAGCAACTATCACTGCTGCAGCAGCATATGCATGCACTACACCTGCCGTCTCTAGCAACAGTTGCCATAACAACTGCAGTAGCAACATTTCTCGGATGAAAATCCACCGTGCTACCATTAGCTCGGTTTTTATATTCATCGCCATCATCATCATCATCATCATCATCATCATCATCATCATCATCATCATCATCATCATCATCATCATCATCATCATCATCATCATCATCATCATCATCATCATCGTCATCGTCATCGTCATTGACATCGACATCGACATCGTCGTCGTCATCATCATCATCATCATCATCATCATCATCATCATCATCATCATCATCATCATCATCATCATCATCATCATCATCATCATCATCATCATCATCGTCGTCGTCGTCGTCGTAGTCGTCGTCATCGTCATCGTCATTGTCATCATCATGATCCTCATTCTTATCATCTTCATCCTCATCATCACCATCATCATCCAAATTAGAGATACTTCTGTCAGCCTGCAACATTAATCTAACAAACATCCTTCGCCTTCCTGCTCAGTCGCAACTCCTTCTCCCTCAACCGTCATCCTGTCCGCACCCACCTCTGATCTTAACGTGGGAGCAATCGTCCTCACACTTGTCGTCACACTTGTCGTCGTCTTCCTCATCGCAGCTGCTCAGCGAGCGGACATCGTGTTTGCGGTGCACTTCAAGCGGGGAGGCAGACCCGCCGACTTCGACAAACTCAAGTCTTTCCTGACGGGCCTGGTCCGTAGCTCTGACGTAGATTCCGGGGCGGTCCGGTTTGGTCTGGCCTTCAGCGGTCCCTACGCGGTCTTCCAGCTGACCAGGTAATCCTCCTCATTGTCATTCAGTGAAAACTCTGTCGGTAGGGGGTGAGGATCCACCCTCCCCTGTCTCCCTTACGCGATCTGTGAAATACATATATTTAGGGAAATCGAGACTTGAGTTGACTCTAACCCCTTCCAGTGAGTAGTGGTCAATGGCCTTTCATAGCCTACAAAGGTGGGTAGGCCGGAAATCATCATTCATCATCACCATGCTATGAACTGGAATGCATATCTCTCGAAGATATGGTAGATAACAAGTCGTAACACAGAGGCAAAAAAAGATAAATAATTCCCTTGTTTATAGATGGGTTAGAAGGCATTAGTCGTGGTCCTCTGCTTATCGTCAGTCAGTCGTCACCCAGACATTGTGAGACGGAAGACAGGACGCGTCCGAAGTGTTTTGTCTTTTTACTTTAACATGAGATTCTTTTGACGTCTAGAAGCACCTCAAGATATTTTATAGTTATGCAATCCTGTCGTTTGTGGCAGCATCCAGTCCATCTTTGCTGATCATTCGACGAAGTGTGGTTGAATGGATGACCACTGTAGACATCGTTCGCATTCGCTGCATATGGACGATGACCTCATTCAGGCGGAAGTTTGCAGAGTTCACTCCCCTTGTTTTGGAATCTCATTGAAAATATGACGTAACGTCTGCATCAGATTTGCATTCGCTGTCGACAAAAACTCGCGGCGCGGGGAGGGGAGGGTTCGGGGGGGAATGTTGGGGGGGGGGGGGGGTATACGGGGGGGGGACGACAGCGGGCGGATAGGGCGGTGGGGGCAGTAGCTCAGTTGGCACATTAGTATAAACAGGGTTCCGCGGTCTAGCATGGCTCATATAACAAAACAAAGGCATTTAATCTGGAGGATTACACATCTGACTCCATATGAATCGAGAACGCATATGATACATCACATACAGTTTCTCGATGATCTTATTCTTAGGGTTACAAAGACATGATGTGGCGACCTTCCCGCGAAAGGTCCGCACAGTGCGGGAAGGATCGGAGTTGCACAGACGGCGGTGGACGATCTAAGCACAAAGAGTCTGATGTGCTCGCTTCATAGCACATGTAGAGGTTGCAATATACATGGTATGCCGTGCACATTCTCATTCATCACAGGCAAACAATTTGTTTAAAAGACAAAAAACTTTTCTGAGACTAAACCTAAAGCTCATGACAGGCTTAATAGTTGTTAGTGGTAATACATTTTCTTTCTTTCACCTACTGAACGGAATGTACTCACTCTACCATATGTACACAGTGTCGGACTTTCACACCAAGAGATCGGTCGCGTCCTCCAATTTCATCATCTTGCTTATATTTCCTCCTTCATCGGTCTGCTCTCTTTGTCTCTACTCCTCTAGTCGATCTGTTCTCCTCGATACTGTTCAACTTGACTGGTGACTGGTGACACACAGGGGTAGTGTGACTATAACACAGTAAAAATGTCATCATTCATCAGTATGAGACACGATCTGGAATGTCAAGTCGTGTGTAACAAATACCTATCATGACTCATTAGGAGTTTCTTGAACTTTTACCGGCTGTATAATTTCGGTTTTTCTGCGGAAGTCATGATCTTGGTGGAAACAGAGGCGAAGCAGTCTGTGGCAGTGATCGGTCGGGGCACACAACGACAGACTAAAGCTTGGTGATGTGGCGAATTGCTCTGAGCAGCAGTCGAAGACCACGCCCGTACCACTTCTCTCCTGACGATGCACCTGGCAGATTCCTTGGGTGGATGTTCCGATGGATTGCTTGCGCTGCTCTACGGTACAGTAGATGCCATCAAACGGCACACTGAAGGCCTAACTTCTACTCTTGTCACTGACTGTTCGGCCATGCATTCGCTGCCTGTCTGTCGCGAATTCTGCTGGGTCCTGGTGTGCGTTGCTGGTTTCACATCTGTGCGAACCTGTGGTACTACGACTTCGATGAGGCAAAGGGGCGATATCGTCGTCATCATCTCTGTGCATCATCTGCCTGGGCACATCATCAGCATCCTAGCTATCAGTATGGGACTGCGCAGCACGATTCACTTGCCGGGCTTGAGCCTTGCATCGGCATCCAGAGTAGACGCGACTGGAGTCCGCAACTGGTACAGTCGCTGTCGTGAGTGCGTGTCAGAGCGGTATGCTGCTATGCTTGTCAGGAGAGCGGATGAGGGGGACGCATTGCACATGTCGTTTGGGGTTAGTAGTGGCAGCTGACTCTTGTTTGTGGATGCATTGCACAAAAAGCTTTCTACTGATGCACTTGCTTCACGGAATGAGCTGGAGCGCTTTTGCTCTACGCAGGTTCCTTTGAACGCAGGCAGTGTGCTCTTGCGCGGCTTTGACCGGGGCGATTTATGTGGAGAGTTGGATAAGGGCATTTGTCGAGGTGAGGACGGATTCAACTGGAGTGAATGGACTCGTCCATTTGGCAAGAGTGACGACAATATGCTATACCGGAGAATGTTACAGCGAGTCAACCTAGGCCACTTTTCCAAACAGGTGAGTGTTTCAAACAGGAATGCTCTCAGCCACATTCTGTAGCACGAGCTGAGGAGGATTGTTACGCGAAACATCGTTGTCCACGGCTGGGCGGTAAAAGCCTAGGCACACGGATTTCTTGTATAAGTGCCGGATGCTGCAGGACAGCGTCCCGCCTTCACTGATGACTGAGAGGA
>JAWQFJ010024103.1:7500-15448 GCA_034096865.1 Theodoxus fluviatilis | reverse complement strand
TTTTTGCGAAACAAGAGACATGAAACGCTGAAACACTCTATCCAGTCCAAATGCTGCACGTGTCAGATGTAACAACAATTCTAAATCAACCAAACAGATGGCAAAAGAACTTTTTTCTTTCTCAGTGTCTGACTGAGACGGTCACATGGCATATTTCTTGCAATTGCTCACGAGTGTCATCTGTGATAAGTTGCAGAGATCTCACACATGCATGTCATATTGCATCTGACATCTTCTGCTGTTCAGCAGCTGCTCTGACCGAATAAAGTTGCAAAAGACGAATAATTCAGTCTGTGGTGAGGTATGAGGCATGTTCCCCTGAGGATAGTGATTCACATTAATACTTTTTTTTAAATGTCAGAGTTGAGCGCTCTTGATGAGCATTCACGAAGTCCAACACTTTTCCCTGACATGAGCTTGCTTGGTGAAAGTGCTCATCTCTGAAGATTTTTTATACTTATTGATATTTATTACACTGGAGTAGGCCCCGAAAGCTCCACAGCCAGGGGTTTCAGCTGAAGAGGGGGGATTGGATTGGATGGATGGTGTTTTATGGCCTATCAGCCTTTGTAGGCTGTGTAAGGTCATTAAGCACGAACATCACTAGAACAGTTCAGAGCAAATGCGAATCAAGTCACGGTGTCCCTAGTTATTCGACTCTATGAATTGCGTAGGGAGACGCGGTGGGTCAATTCTTACCCCGAACCCACAGGGGGATGAAAAGGGGGACATCGAGTGGCTCCAGCCATATGTCCTTCTTAATTACTGCCCTCTGGCAACCACTATTGCATGTTATCAAGGAAAAGACCTGCCAATAAGGGAGCGCGTTCCACGCGAGGCTCTGTGGCAAGAGCGGTAGTGCGCTGGACCTGCAGTCAGAGGGTGCGGGGTTCGAAATGGCTCGGATTCCAGAGTTGCATCCTTGAGCAAAAATGCCTAATTCCGATTGCTTCTCCCCGCCCCTGCCAAATACAGTGGCAGAAAGACGGACACCTGGAGGTCAGTCCAGGTGTGGCCCACCCCCCGAGAGTGTAAGGAAGATTATAGGGCTGAAACACTCGGCGACGGGGGCTCTTCCTCTGAAGACCGTAGGGAGTTTCTAGCTTCTATACAGTATTGCATGCTCTGATATGGCTTCTACTCTGTGAATTTTGCACATTTTTTTAAGGTTAAAAAAAATTCCAGGACTGTCAAAAAGAAGGATGGATGGAGTCTTGTGGCCCATCAACCTTTGTAGGCTATGTAAGGCCATACAGCATGAACTTCACAAGAACAATTGCAAGTAAGCGCAGTTCAAGTCACTATGTCCCTGTTCATTTGCCTCTTATGAATCGTGTAGGGAGACACAGTGGGTCTATTCTTTTAAACCCCAACCCACAGGGGGATGTCAAAAAGAACTCAAAAAGCAATAAAGGGATTACAAAACTAAAGAATGAAATATGTATGTTTCCCTCTAAACATGAAGAGACTCACCTCCAGAATGTGACGTGTGGCAGACTGGCCAATGACATCACAGCCAGTATTGCGTGTATCTACTGGAGAACTGTCTGAAGCATGCAGGTCACACATTTGATGAGGTGTGGACAATGATTGACATTCAGACGCTGTGCTGGTCATGGGCTGGAGAAGTTCTGGGAATTCTCGACACAGCCAGTTGCGCTGCTTGAAGAAGTTGCTTCCATGCTGTGTGTAGAACTCCTCCCACGCTTGCTGTACTCCCTCCTCCAGCTGCCCTGTCAACAGGTCATGCAAACCATGCACTCAAGTCTTGGCATTATGACAAACATGTGGATGGGGAAAGGGAGAAGTGAGAAAGCACAGGGAACTGAAGGCAGCAGCTGCCAGTAGATTATCCACTCAACAGCTGCAAACCTTGATCATCATTTCGGGCACACAGCCCCTTCTAAGGCCTTGAGTTTCATCCAAGAGGTCTTTCGGCTCTAGGGCCTTTTCATCTGCTGGGCCAGCAGTGTGGACTTTCTTGCCTGAGGCCCTCAGATGGTGTTCCTCGCAAAAGGACTTCTAACAACAGCTCAACATTTTAGACCTCCATTGTGCGCTATGAGTGATTTTCAATCAGAAACAGCTCGTTACAAAAAGTTGATGATGATGATGATGATCATGCCTTTGAGGCCTACTGCAGTGGCTTGATGAAGTTGATCACTGCTGGCTCCAAGATGCACAAGAGCAACACACTGCCACAGCTGCTTGATGCCTCCCTCTTCAGCTGGAAGCCCTGGCTGCTAGGGTTTCAGTCTGTTCCAGTAGCTCAGCCAGGACCGGCTCCAAGCAGCCAAAGAGTCTGTATGAGCCAAAAGGTGGCAAACTCTTTGAATGAGAACTTCTCTGTTGCTAAAGGGACAAATGACATCCCAACCTATACTGCAACATATGTAGTGTCTAAAATGGAGACAATAAGGATGCTGTATACCCCTCAAACAGCTGGAGTGCTGTGGTTCTTGTGCTTGGCCTTGGTATCCAATGCAGGAACATTAAAATAGCTAACACAATCATGACAATGATCCAAGCAGCACCAGTGCACCATTATATTACATCTTTCATGAGCAGATTCTTCAGCTGAAAAAAACCTTGGCTAGGGAGATCCAGGAAGCCACTGTCTACATTTTACAGTGAATTTCATTGAAAGATCTCAAGTTACTGTGGACCAGGAGATGCTTTCTGACAGACACAATAAACTGCATAGCTGTGGGGATGAAAGCGAGAAAATGCAAACTAAATATTGGGATTCTGGTCATCCAGGCATGTAAGACCGAGACAGCAGCCGCTCATACAGGGCAGTGTAGACTGGAGAAGACAACATGGACCATGGTAGCTCAGCTGGTAGAGCATTTCAGGTGCAAACCGAAAGGTCGCGGGTTCAGTCCCTGCCTGTGGTCCTGCATTTTTCCTGTCTGTCCCACGCAGGGTTTCGGCTCTGTATGTTAAACATGTTAAACTACTGTTAACCCCTACTTCCCTGATGGTTCTAGATAATTCATATTATTTCCAATTCCCAGACATTTCTATCCCTAGAATAAGTCTCATGCCTTAGAAAACAAGTCCAGGATGAGATGCCTGCTACTAGACAACCCTCCTCTTCAGCTGCAACACCTGCTTACTGGACATTTGTGGTCATCTCACCTCCAGCAGCTCTACCAGCTGCAAGCTCAAACAGCTCGTGCAGCCATTAGGTTGTGTTATGAGTGCAGGATACAAAGTAAACCCATAGTAGATTCAGCCACTTTTTTTTCTCTCATTTCTGAGATGCACCCAACTTTCCCAACAACTGCACCACCAACTTTGGCATGAAACCTCTGTTGCTCAAAGAATATGCCACTGTGCACGAGAAGCAGGTAAGTGTTTAAAAAATGGAAAAACCTGAATTTTCAATCACATTTTTTCCCCATTTTTAGTACAAATTCAAGAAAAAAGTATATCTATAACACATAATTAGTACTTTACTTTTCAATAAAGCTATTAAAATAGACTTTGAAATAATTAAAACCAATAAATGAATGAATGAATGGAATGAATAAATGAATATATATGAATGAATAAATAAACAAAAATGAGTAATGAATGAATGAACGATCGAATGAATGACCGAATGAATCAATGAATGAATGAATGAATGAAAACCTTCCAGGGACTTCAGGCTAGTTTGCATTGCACAGTCACATGACTGCTCAAATTCATCAAGACCTCTCATTATCAAGAGGCAGACACACAGAAGCAAGGGTTACATACGTCGATCTGTGATGGGGACTGCCTCTTCCTCCTGCTGCTTCAGTCTCTGCAGCGCTGCCTCTTCTCGCTGTCCATCCCACTGTGCTCTGTCCCTGCAAATACCAAGCATAAATCTCCAAACTGTTTCTTTAAAACAAAAACTACCAAAAATTATAATACTTTCTCATGATAGATATAACCTAAAATCCAATTAACTGGGAGAAAAAAATGAATATTGGAGCTTTTGACCTCCCTTCGGAAATTTTATTCAGCAAGTGATACTGCTAACCAATATTCATTATGATGGACAGATGGATGGAGTATTACAGCCTATTAGCCTTTGTGGGCTATGTTAGACCGTCAAGTATGAAAATAACTAGAATAGTTCTGAGTAAGCTCAAACAAAGTCAAAATGTCCCTGTCTATTCGCCTCTTACAAATCACATAGGGAGACGGAGTGAGTATATTCTGACCCTCCAACCCATTATGATTACACTACTACTACCACCACCACTACTGCTACTACCACTTCTACTATGACTACTACTACTCCTACTACTACTGGTACTACTACTACAGAGCTCAAAAACACTTTCACTCCAACATCAGTTTCTCTTGAACACTGCCACAACCAGTGATCTGCGTTGTGTTAGATGGACAGTAGATGTGGTGTGGGGATGAAAGTGAAGAGGGAGAGAAAAACTGACTGACAGACAGACACAGTGTGTGTTTGTGTGTGTGTGTGTGTGTGTGTGTGTGTGTGTGTGTGTGTGTGTGTGTGTGTGTGTGTGTGTGTGAGTGTGTGTGAGTGTGTGTGAGTGTGTGTGAGTGTGTGTGTGTGTGAGTGTGAGTGTGTGTGTGTGTGTGTGTGTGTGTGAGAGAGAGAGAGAGAGAGAGAGAGAGAGAGAGAGAGAGAGACACACAGAGATGGAGACAGAGAGAGACTCTAGACACATACAGAGAGAGAGAGAGAGAGAGAGAGAGAGAGAGAGAGAGAGACAGACAGACAGACAGACAGACAGACAGACAGACAGACAGACAGACAGACAGACAGACAGACAGACAGACAGACACAGACAGAGACAGACAGACAGACAGACAGACAGAGACAGAGACAGACAGACAGACAGAGAAGGTTCTTTGTTTGTGTTTGTTTTTGTTTGTTTATTTGTTTTTTAAGCATTGCTATGTACCACATATGCCTCGTCTGATCTCCACATATGTGTTATGAGTCAGTGCAAAGCTATTCTACTTCTCTGAAAAAAATCAACATTTTCTTCTATGAGTCTGTGCAAAGCAGGTCTACTTCTCTAGAAAATCAGCATATTCTTCTTCATATTCATCTTCTACTACTTCTTCTACCACCACCACCACTACTTTTTTCTATCACTAACACCACTGCTGCAATTATGTTTGCAATACACTGCACTGTACTGCAACATATATGCTGTTCTGACTTGTGTTGCAGTACTACAATAGCATCTAGGAGAAAGGCTCACCAATTATTATGAAGGAAGACTTGGTCTGGATTCAGCAAGGGTCGCCCTTGTCTGGGAGCCCCGGCCTTGTCTGAGAGACATCTGCATATTTCACCAGCCAAAGGCAGACAGGTGTCTGCAGACGACAGCAGAAGTGACTTTGTTTGGCCAGGAACACTCCTCAAGATGCCAGAGGTGAATCTCAAGCACTTCAGCCAGTGATGCATTCTGAACCACTTCATATTCTGAAATTTAAGCACATCACTGTTTGTGTTATTCCAGCTCTGAGAACATCTTCAGCCTTTCTGGACTTTCAGGAGATAAGAAAATATGCATATCCTGCATATTAAAAAGTTTTGACAAGTACCAACATTGGATTGAAATCCTTTACATTTTATTTCCAATGCACAAGATGATCCAATAGATAAAACTACAAACAACAGGAAATAATTATATAATTGGTTATAGCCAATTCCCTTTCACAAGACCTAAATATGAATTTGAGAACTTTTGTTGAACACCATCAGTTACACTGGTTAACATCTAAAAGAAAGTCTGGCTACTCCCTTTCAAGTTTATACAGTCTAAGAGCAGCAGTGAAATAAATATCAATATATATCTTAGGGCTTTAAGCTGGATCTAGTGTGCTTGGGCTGCATTACATTTTGCACCATAATAATAAACAGAATGAGAATTTTTTTTTAAAGCTGTACAATGATACCAATCATAATATCAACTTTTTTGCCGATTTGATAATTTCCTAAAATCCACAGGATGACGGCACAGTTCCAGATGAATCATGTATTTTCAGCGATTAATTCAAATGGAGTTTTACGTCTTTTGCTATTAACTTGTTTATGAGATTCAAACTATAAAAACTTCGGCAGCAGGTGATGCTTTCTACTCATCGCAGTTGAGAAGGGAGATAATGTCATGCACACCTAGCGTCCTCGGTGCGTTTCCATCAACTAGTGTCTTCCGTAACAGCTGAAGTATTTTCCATTATACTTGATATTCTTGCATAATTGTTCATGACTTCACCTTCAAGATAGCAGTAAAAAGAATCTGTACAAGACCCAGCCTTGCATGTTAGACAGCATCACACCGATGAGGTCAAGCGACCCACCATAAAAAAACTTACGAGGTTGCCTGCTCCTGATGGCGGAGTAATCATTTATTTGGTATGACTTTGCGTGGCTTTGAGAAACATTAAATGACAAAATAAGATGGAAATAATAACACCATACATAAAAATCAAATTTAAATGTTTTTGAAATGTTTCATTGCAAACAATTGGAGAGAGTTATTAGAACTACATGCGGATATGAAGCGTAGGAAACCGTAGGAAGTGCTCTTCGGCTCACTCCACATGGATCTCAGCTGTTCAATTGTGCCGCACTCGTGAAGGACTATCAACATGTCCCTCAATACTTTCTCGCGTGCAAGGAGGTCAAGTTTATCCTTGCTGTTTCGTTCATTTCATGCTCCCTGTGCACTCAGATCGCTTAGAGGGTGTCTGCGTCGTTTTGGTTCTGAATGCTATAGCACGTGTACATCGCATCGAAACTTTCTGATGCCCATGAACATGATGAAGCATGTGAGATGTTTATCAAAGATTGCAAGTCGTGGTTTATTCAAGGATGAGGATCTGTTATTTTGCAATCCTTTCGACAGACTACAAGATGATCTGCTGAAACCTCTTCTCCCCGACGATAATAAACTTTTCTCATCGTCGCTCGAGGAGATGAAAGAAGCTCAGAAAGTGTTTACCGATTCCCCAAAGAATCCCATCAAGTTTCTAAAATCTGTCATCTCTTTTGAAAGATTACCCGCGTCACAGAACCCTGAGGTATGCCCCATTTGTAACAGAGGGTAACTTTTGAATGTGTGTGTGTGTGAGTAGAATGGACAAGTATGTTAACATGTTTGGAGGAGGAATGGGGTAGGACATTATGGAATGTAGGGATGGACAATGGGGACAAGAATGCAAAGGGAGACATAAATGTGTGTGGGAAAGATTTACTATAATGGGCCACATTAGTGGGCTTGTCTGAGGAAAGACAGCAAAGCTGGCAAGCAACAGCCAGCTGACGGGCCAGAACATCTGATAGATGTAAATAAATACATTGGTAAAAATCCCAACATAAATACTCATCCATTTATTTATTTACACCAATTAAATGCTGTGGCCCGTCAGCTTCACTGTCTCTCCTGCATCCCTCTCCTCGGAGGAGTCCACTAGTTATCAGGAGTGTATCCTCTGTGTGTGTGTGTGTGTGTGTTTGTGTGTGTGTGTGTGTGTGTGTGTGAATATTGAGTTGGATAGATGGATAGTTTTTTTATTGACCAATGAATAAGAAAACTTGTTCAAGTAGTGATCATTCAGTAATGCATATTAAAGGTCATATATCCCACCATCAACACCACTACCATCTTCACCACAACCATCCTAACGCCACAATTCCCAGCACTACCTACACCACCATTACCACTGGCAGCAGAATGAGCATTGTCATGTCCTCAAGAGTAGCTGCTGTCAGCAGAGTCACTATCGTCATTTCAAATGTTTAGTTGTAATCATTGTACAGGCAGTTGTTGAGTAAGGTATTTGAAGCACTGGTCCTTGGTTCTGCAGTCCATGAGACTCTAACATCCATGAGAGAAACAGCTTTTGGCAGAATTTTGCATTTGGTCCTCATCATCTTAGTAGCTTGTGCAGCATAGTGTCTGTATTGGTTCAAAGA